>JBAMHV010000008.1:16663498-16688981 GCA_037177535.1 Pseudomugil gertrudae
TATATATATATATATATATATATACATATATATATATATATATACATATATATATATACATACACACTGTCTATGTTGAAATAATCTTCTGAAAGCTGTTTGATTGTGTAACACATACACTTTTTTTACATTTTGAAATTTACTCGACATTTGAGAAACTCTACATCAAAAGTGAGTTATTTTCCCTTTTCAGCTTTGAAAAGACACTCTCAGGATAGACACTCTCTTTTCTGTTAGTCCACCATGCATAAAACTGCCACTGTGTCATGCTGCCTTTCTCCTTGGTTTCTATTTGGTGAAGTGCAGAAGAATTATATAATATGTATATGGATTCTTATAATCTAATAGGAAACAAGCTCGCTTTAAGGTTTTCTGTGCAGCTCAAATATGAGAAATATGAGACACTTTCTTACCCACAAACTAGGATATGAAAAAATGATGATGGTTCAATGCTTTGTGACTAAGGTAAATTTGAAGGATAATTATTATTATTTCTCTGCCCTTGACTGATTTGATGATGTGATATAAAATGATATAAAGAAAATAAAAAAAAACATAATGAAACCTGCATAATCAGTTCAGGGCAGGTTTAAAATTAATTCTAGACATATGAATTGCTCTTACTATTTAGGACTATTTAGTTTTTAACAGAAACAAATACAACTGATCAAAAGGTGTAGGAGGAAAGGAAGTGAAAAGATGGTGAGAAAATGTACAGACTGAAAAAATGTAGTTTTATATTTAAGTAAATTTCATGCATAGTAAATATTAACGTTTCCATTTATAGAGTCCAATGTATTTAACAACTATTTAAGGCTGTTTTCCAATATATGCATGGATTATGCATGTGTCAACCAATTCACTGCCACATACTGAAGAATATAAAATATGTTGAATTTGATGTATATTGATGTATATACTGGATTTTCCAGACTTAAAATCAATTTTTTTTCTCAGTTTGGCTGGTCCTGCAACTTATAATTAGGTGTGATTTAAAAAAAATTATACTGACTGACATGAATCAAGGAGTAAACATTACTGTCCACAGCCGTAAGAGAGCACTTTAGGCTAGTGATAATTGTATTCTGCTCTGGTACCACTTAAGAAAAATGAACTGAAACATGAACCTAAAGTAAACTGAGAAATACTGAGCCCAAACAAAATGCCCCAAACCAGAAAATTACAAATTGCAAGTAGCAAAACATGCAGCAGAAAACTGTAACCGAGCAGGAAAAAGAAAGTTTGCAATGAGGGAAAAGCATAGGATGAAGAAAATATCATAGCAACATGCAAGCAACATGGCTACAGTTGGAGGAACGAGTCCACAGATGGGTCTTTAAACAACGTGCTGCTGAGAAAGGCGGTGCAGTTACTTCTCTATGTTGTTCTGCGTGCTTTTGTGGAGTTGACTAACTTGCCTTTCCAGATTCTTGGTTGTGGATCACAAAATAAAAATAGGAATAAATGCAATTTATGGTGTTGTGCAACTTTTATACGTTTTTAATCTTCTTCCTAAGACAATTTTTGACTCATCTGAATTAACTCTCGAGCAACTTACAGTATGGTAAAAAAAGGTACATTTATGTAAATACCAAGTTTGCCTTAGTCATAAGCAGGAAAAGAAAATGATTTAGTGATACTTTTATTGAATATATGCCCCTTGCATATCACATGATCTTATTTTAAATGTTTTATAGAATAGATCAATATGATAAAAATAAATGTTAAAAAGGGTAAAAAAAATACTTTAGTTTAGGAAAAGCATTGAAGTACATGTAGACGCGTCACAATAACAAATTTGGATTTACAATTGTCTCCGAAATTATTTTAATAAACTATAATAATACACCAAACAATTTATGTTGTCATTTTGAGACCATGTTTAACTAACATAATAAAAATTCCATTATAATGCTAAATTCACTCTTGTAAAGATCAACAAATATTATTTTCTAAAGAACATTAAGCTTATGCAGACAAGTTTGTGCTTATCCAAGGTTTCAAAGTAAGTCTGTGCTTCTATGTACAATGAGCCTGATGTGCTGAGAGCAAGCTGTCCCCATTCGCTCTCATAAGAACAAGATGATATATAAATTTTTTTTCCTTTACAAATCTCAAATTTCCCTGACTTGCTCTGCACTTGCTAGTACTCATGGACTTCACTACACCTTTGTGAAACATTGTAGGCAAAGGCACCGCTGCCCCTGAATTGTTCTCTTTCACGATGATGCACCATAGAGAAATTGTCATCCAGTCTTTGTTAAAGAGACAAACAAACTAAAGTGATTGCGGTTGGCAATGATATTGTGCTCATTTTTCTTATTACAATTAGCTGACTTATTTTAAACAGGCCTATGTACATATCTGCAGAAACAAAATACTATATCTGAAAAAAAGTGGCACAGTGTTAAATTTACAGTTTGAAGGGTATTTATCAGATGTTACAGACATTTCTGACACAAGTCAAAGCCCTGTACAGACATCTATGTATCTTTAGCTACGAAAAACATTCCTGAACATACGAAATATTTTGTTCATAATACTTTCATTCTGACAATATACAAACACCAACATTTGATTCAATGATGTAATGTCCTGTACTGTTTTTTAAATAATACGGTCTTCACAATGTTATTATTAATGCATGCATATGTTCTAAAATAAATCAAACAAGATATTTTCAGTTCTTTTTCTGTATTTTTTCCTGTACATAAACTTTGTCTTTACTTTTTGTTTTGTTATAGATACCCTGCAGCAGTGTAGATCCATCAGAAGGACTGAGGAGAATATTTTACTGATAAGATTAAACGGAAAGAGAAATACAGAAATAAAAATGTCAGTTGGCTTGGCCTAACCTCTAGACATTGTGGTCATTGTGATACTACTCATTGGTTTTTAGATTTTTAACAAGAAATTTGCCTGATGTGGAACAATGTCTTTCACAGTGGAAACTGGTGATGTGCATCAACGATATTCTCATGCATTCGAGAAACAAATCTATACTCTTACAAGCAGCATCGTTAAAGCGAGTTGTCATGGATGTCTGAGTGATGTGGATTTATGTTTCATATAGAGCAGGAGTGCCGGTCCTCGTGATCTACCGTCCTGCAACTTTTACATGCATTCCTTCTTCCTAACACACCTTAATCATGTAGCTGAATTGCCTCTTCTGCATGTCATGCAGCTCTGCAGAGGCCTGGTAACAAACCATTTGATTCAGCTGTGTTGGATCAGGGTTGCATCTAAAAGTTGAAGGATGGTAGATCTCGAGGACCGAACTTGGGCAGCCCTGATATAGAGAGTATCATCTGACCTGCAGTTGTATTTGCGAAGCCACCAGCTGAACTGAGTATGACAGCCTAGACAGTAGTTGACGTCCCTCTCCGTCTCCTCATCCCGAAGTTTCTGCTCAAACTCCAGTGCATCGGACTTCTGCCAAAGTGCATCTTTTTCCCTGCAGAAAACAGTAAATTCACTAAAACCAAAGCTAATGGACAAAGAACATGTTTACATAATAATCCAGAGTCATATGGATGAACAAAAAAAGAGACCAGCAAGGAATTGTTTAAATTTATATAAAAAAAGGAGAAAAATCCAGCAAAGCAAACAGATATGGGAAAAGTGGGGACTGAAGAAAAGGTTCATACCTGATGAGTTCAATCAATCTTTCCTCTAAATTGATTTTTGTACGATACAGATCATCAAGTTCAGCAGTTGTTTTGAGATCAAAGCTCTGTTTGTCCTGTGTGACTCTTCGTAGGTTTTCAGCCATCTCCTGGCAGGCCCGCTGGGCTGCTGCAAGGCTCTCCACAGACCTGCAAACAGTACATACACACGATGATTCATGTTATCATGTTATGTTTGGCAAACACAGAGAAGCTCAGGTGGTTTTAATGTATTCCATCATATGTTACTGTTATGCTCAAATAAAACAAGCAACCAGAAAAAGAAAACCCACTATGTTGCTCTAAGTCATACATAAAGCCAAATTAAATCATAGAAAATGAAAAGTATTTTGCAAAGCATTAATGTAGTGCAGAATGTGTGATCACGAATACTGCAGCTCACCTTGATAAATTCTGTTTCAGATGGATTATCTCGTCCTCTTTCTGCAGGATGAGATTTGCCGAATCGGCCATCTGGATGTTTTTCTCCTCAATCTGTTGGCAATATCTCTGATTCGTACCCTGCGATCAGTAAAGCAAAGCAAGACATAATTTGTAGTTCTTTGTCAGTTATGCTCGTGACTGTGACATTATGATTACTTCAACTTGCAATTTACACATTGCAACTGGAATTATTTATTTATTTACTTTTTAAAATAAATCTCAGATAATAAATGCAGATAGTAACAGACTTATCCATTTAGTCATGTGTGCGGTCAGCTTAAAACTGTTCATACATTTCATTACCTTAAAAAATTACTTCTAAGTCTAACCACAGCTTCAGACTAAAAAACTCTTTATTGTCACAGATTTTTACATTATAACTCAACTAATTTTAAATGTGCAATCATTTTTTCTCCAAATTGTTCAGGTCACAATGAGGGTTGCAAGTCAGAAATTTGTAAAAATTTTTTAATACTTTTGTTTTTATGCAGGAAATCACTCTGATCTCCAAACAGTAAAAACAATACTCTTAGAAAACAGCTAAATTACAGCTGAGTTTAAAGTTTTTTTCCTTAATACAGTTTGTAAATCTGAAAGAAGGTCAAGATGAGAACTGTATGAAAGTACAAATGTCCATATATTATATTACAGTGCAATATGAAGTCGTACAGTTTTTGCTGCTGTTAAAATACAAATAATTACAAATAATTTCATAAAGGTGTTTGTAAATTAAGTTTTGTCACCCAGAAAAAAAAATGTCTGATTAATAAAAGTTTGTGTGGAAAATAATTTGCATGTTTGTGAAAAAACAGAAGAGGAAAATTATTCTTGTTTTTAAAAAAATACAAAAGTATTTCTGCAAATATCTGTTCATGGATGTGAAGTAAAAGCTTTTGTCAAAGCAGTATTATCTGCAAGTTGTAGGTGCAGAGTTTTTGGCCTCATCTTTATCCTTCTAACCGACTGGATGATGAAAAATCAAACTGTCCAGTCAGAGAGCGGATGGATCTCTGTATTTCCACACTGCTGCAAACTCTTAAAAGAGTAGATCAATCCTAAAGACAGTGGTGATGCAACTACCTTTGTGTCAAAGTAAATGTAATAAACCAATACTACTCAGTCCGAGTCTTTAACAGCAGGTGCTGAGGAGTCTCTTTCTGGATACCGCCACTGTCACCTTCAACCAGGCTTTAATTGCCTTCCTCTCCCCCGATGAGCCTTGCATCATAGTTATCCTTTCAATAGTGCTTTAATTCCTGGGTAGCTGCTGCGTCAGCATCCAGCTCGGCCCCTAACAACAATTCCTCAGGGCCAAAGGTTGAAAATTATACAGCTGGGACATAAGAGGATGTCCAGCAACTGAATTCTTTCCTGTCTACCTGGGGGCCCAACAGCATCCCACAGTCAGTGCTTGTTTTTGGAGGAACTAGGGAGAGTCATGGTTAGCCTCCTAAATCAGCAAACCTGTAATATCCACTTACAAACATAAATTTACCAGGAGACAGAATTTGATTTACAAATACAAGCTCTGAAATTACTCTTAGGAATTCATTTACAGCTGCAAAATCTTTTTGGGTGTAAATTGACTCGATATTTCTCCTCTCACCTCCATTTGCTCGAGTTTGTTCTCAAGCCCGACTAATTTCTCCTGCTCAGTCACCAGCTGCAGTTTCACTTCCCGTAACTCCTCATTAAGACTCTGAAAGAGAATTTAAAATAAAATGCATCACAACAATGGTTTAAAAAAAGATATGTCTCATGTCTCTACTAAAAAAGTCATTCATACGGTCCCACCCCCTGATTGGTTCTGGGGTGGGAAGGGGGAATGGGAAGGGTGGGCTAGGTTTCAATCCTATGTCGAACATCTCCATACTATAAGAAATTAATCATCCAGGTTTGATCCTCACCTCTACCAATATATCTTTAATTTTTTGTATGTTTTTTTAAGCAAATTCACTTTAAATGGATAATTCCATTTAAATGTATGATTTTAATACTTTGTGTCATTTTTCTTTCCATCTTCACATCATTCCCCTTCTGAAGTGAGTGTGCTCTGTTACACAAGACAAAACAAGATCTGTCTTTCTCTTTTTAACTTAATAAATGGGCTTAATGCAGAAAAGTGAAGCAACTTCAGCATCAAAGCATTAAAATACATAAAGCAAGTCAGATGTAGCTTGAGTGCCCGTGTCTGACCTGAAGTTGGTTTCCATGGCCCATAGCTTGGCTGCTAAGCTGGAACTGAAGAACCTGAATCTCCTCCTGACTTGTCTCTTGTGAAGCCTTGGCCTCTTGTTGCATCTTGTTCAGCTCCGCCTGTAAATTCTGCTTGGATGCCAACACATCCTCATCATTATGGAGCCGACTGCGGAGCTCCTGGTTCTCCTGAAGAAGCTCCGCATTCTGGGTCTTCAGCCTCTTAGCCTCCTGAGCCGCCTCCGTCTCCAGCTCCTGCAGTCTTGCGGACAGCTCCTCCCAACGCAGACGGGCCTCCTCATTCTCAGCAGTCAGCATGCACACGTGTACACCAAGCTCTGCTGTCTCTGTGTTGGCTCTATGAAGGGCCTCGCGGGATTCGCTGTTTTCCAAACGCAAAGCGTCACAGCACAGCTTTAGTTTGTCCAGCTCTTCTCTGGAGGCTGTCACCTCTGCAGCCAGACCTGCTCGGGCTTGCGCCTCACCATCGCGGTCACGAATGAGAGCCTCCTCTCGCTCCCGAGATCGAAGAATTTCATCCACATGTCGACGGTTTAGCTCCTCTACCTGGACCTTCAGTTGATCCGTTAAAACACGGAGATCCTCTCTGGAGGCGTCGGTCACCTCGTGAAGTGCCTGAATCTTCATCCTCTCCTCATTTCCTGCCAGGAGTTGAGCCCTGAGCTCCACCACCTCTTCCCTGAGCCTGGTTACATCTTTAACGTTGAGTTCCAGTTGAGCTTCAGCTATAACCAGTCTGATCGGGGCATCTTTGGTCTCTAATGAGGAGGTGTGATGTTCACTGTGAAGCTTGTGCATCTTTTCATTGCTCTCTGCAGCTCCCTTTTCATCATGCACCTCTCCAGTCCTTCTTTCCAGCTCATCTGTTCTTGCTTGCAGGAGATCACATTTCACAGACTGATCTCTCAGTTTAACTTCAGCCTCCTGAAGCTTTTCAAGTAACTCTGCTTGGCCTCTTTGGGACACTGTGAGGTTCTTTTCTAACTTTTCAGCTTTGGTAGTGAGGGAGTTGAGTTCCTGTTGGTTTGTGTCTAAGTGTTTATTCAAAGATGTTTGGACTTCTAAAAGCTTTGTGTTCTCGAGTTCTAACTTCTTTATCTGAGCATCTGATTCTTCCTTCTGGCAAAGTAGTTTTTGAACCGTCTCTTCAAGGTGCAGGTTTTCATCTAAAAGCTTCTTCTCTCTGTCTTCCACACTAATGTTGGCAGCTTCAACTTGACTCCTGAAGTGCTTCTCCGAGGCTCTCAAAGCAGCCAGCTGGTCTAATAGGGCGGCCCTGCTCTCAGTCAACTCTAACATGCTCGCTTCACTCTTACTAACCTTTTGGAGAAGCTTTGTGTTCGTTTCCATGAGGCTGCTGCACTGGGTTTTGTAATCCTCAGTGTTGACAGTATCATCATAAACACTGAAATTATTATCATTTAGTGTAGAACAGAGCGTTTCTCTCTCGACATTAAGCTTCTCTAGGTGCTCTTCTAAATGCTTAATCCTTTCTGAACTAGCAGCGAGCTCTTTCTCTCTGCTTTTTAGAGATTTTCTTAAATCCAGCATCTGAGACTCTAATTCTTGACTCTGGCTCGTAGTCATACCACATCTCTGCTTGACCTCCTCCCTCTCCTCCTGAACTCTTTTCCTCAGCTCCTCTGCTTGCCGTTCTCTGCACTCCAGAGAGGCTTGCAGATTCTGAAGCTGGGCTCTCAAATTCCCTGTCTCCTTCTCTTTTAAAGTAAGCGCTCCCTGAATTCGTCCAACTGCACTTTGAAGCTCCTCTAAACGTGCGAATGCCTCCTCCCGCTCCTTATGGGCTCCTGCTTTCACTTCAGCTAGCTTTGCCTCACTGTTCCTCAACTCTTCTTCTTTGAGTTTTACTTCCTTTGACAGAAGGTCAGAGTGCCTGGCTCTGTCCTCGGCCTCTCTCTTTGCTTCCATTCGTTCCTCCTCTGCAGCCTTGAGTTTGTCCAGGAGCTCCTGGATTTTCCAGGCTGAGTCACAGTAGCTGGCAGCTTGTTGTCCCTTGTCTTTGAGAGCCTCGTCTAACTTAGAAAGAAGCTCCATATTTTTGGTTTCAGCAGCTGTGAGTCTCTCCCGTAAATCAGAGATAGAGGATTCCCAGCAGCTTTGGTGGTGGTTTACTCTGTCCTCGTTACCTGTTCCTTGGCTAGTTTGCACTGCTGCAGATCCTGAACTGCAAGACGTTTGAGATGATAACTGGCCTTGGAGGTCTTTAATGACACTTTTTAATTCAGCCGCCTCTTTGTCCAGCACCTGAACCTGAACCAAAAGCTGCTGCTGTCTGAGCTCGGACTGGTCGAGCTCAATGCGGAGGTCCTCTGCAAGGCTGCAGGGACATGGCTCTCCCAGTTCTCCCAGTTCACCTAGGAGGCTGTGATTTGATTCTGGGACTGCAACAATTTCCTGACCCTGTAATGCATGAAAAAAAGACAAGATTTTGGCAAGATTTTCCTGAAAGACTGTTTCACAAAAGCTAATGTCATTATTGTACCTGTGGTTGTGAATAGCTGCTAACCAGACTGTTGATGCTGGGACAACGACTGGGAGGTTTCCACAGAAGAGCTGCTGAGCCAGTTCCCAATGTTCTCCTTCGATATAAAGAGAAACCAAACTGTATTATAACAGATAAACTCTTAGAGCTACACATTTATTTAGTTTCAGAATGAAATTAAATAAATAAATAAAAACGTTTATTTCTGGTGGTGTCATTTTAAAAGGAGATATATCATGCTTTTAAATCCTTCCTTTTAACATGTAACAATAATTTACTGTCTGTATAACGTAGAACCACAACGCTTTGGCCTGAATTTTTGCTCCACACAAACACCTTATAACCCTGTGCTGAGGTGCGTCTTCAGAGCGACTCGTTTTTGTGCGGTTTCTTTAAATGTGAACAAGGCCTGTCATGCCCCGCTTCCCTCCAGGTCACAGAAAATTCAACTCTACCCTGTTCCGCCATGTTTGTAGCTTGATAGCATTGATATGCTAGTGATACGATACGCAGAGAAACATTTTATTGGTAGGTTTACTGTAAATGTTAACGTATCAGATTCATGAAAATGATTACCTTGAGGTCCACGACCTTATTTGGCAGACCCACAGCAAATACTGTGACGTAATAGATAAAGAAACTAGAGAAAATAGAGAAAATTAAATGTAGTGAAAAATATGACCACAAAGAATATAAAGATATCTGTGCAGCATCAGAAGGGAATAAATTTAAATTTTCTGCATTCCTAAACACTTAAAATTGCACAAAAACATGTATTTAAAAAAAAAAGTGGATTTTGCATGATGTCCCTTTTAAAATGTTCCACCATTGCTTTACTTTTACTAGTGAAAAGAAAACCACCTTATTTTCAGAAACATACCACGAATGTGCAAACCAGATGTTTTGAAAACTACACAAGAAATAATGCAACAGTCAGAAAACAGAACTGGGTTCTTTTCAAATGTGTTTCCTGTTAAACTGGTAAGAATTCAGATTAACGTGACAAATCCTTTCTTGACAAAACAGAATCAGTAAGACACAGTTGTTTCATCATAGAGTGATTTCAGCATTATTCACACTAATGGAGGAGTTCATCTTTCTTTAAGAATAGTGTAGATGAGAGGAAGTTATGTCCTATAAAGTGAAGCTTGTAACACAGTAATCTGTGTTAAGAAAGTAAGTTTATATCTGCAAATGGTAGGAAAGATGTGTGTGAAAAGGTGTGTTCAAGTTCACTACATTTTATTTCCGAGAAATGTCAGCAAGCGCAAGCAATAAAGCAGGTGCTAAAAGCTATAAAAGTAGAGATTACTACTGCGATTTTATGCAGTGGCCTTGTGAAGAAATACTGCTTTTGTGAACCTAATAATCTTTAAAGATAATGGTGCATCTCTATGTGAGACCATAGTTTGTGTTCTGCACTGACAACGCAGATCACTTTTTTAATTAGCTATCCACTGCGCACAAGAGACTGCAACGTGAGAACATAAGTGAAACATTTGACAAAGCTGCTAATGTGAGAAGCAACACTCAATGCTTACGCTGTCTGCATCAGCACTTACAAGTCATCACACACATAAACCTTTGTGCAAAAGAGTGTGTAGGGTAAACGAATAATTACACATTACTTTAAGCTGTGAATTACACTCCACTTCCTGACTACAGCCATCAGAATAGTGAGTTATTTACAAATAGTTACAGTCTCTGTTCGTTTAAGTTCATTTTCTAATAATTCCCATAAACAAAGCCAAACTGCTCCTCAGAATAAAATCAAGCAAAAGAATGAAGCCACAAGCTGTGAAAAATGTACTAAAAAAATGAAAGCACCTTGCGAAAGTTGGCCAATCTGCATCAAGATCATAACCTCTGGCCGCCACATCAAAGTGGATCTGGTTGAGCTCATACAGATGGTTGATTATATCAGCAGTGAGATGACACTTCAGGAAAGGACTCCGGGCATAATACCAGTCACTGCATTAAGAAAACATCATCAAATATTAATCAGTCTTCAAGACAACCCTGCAAAGCAACATGTTTTCCTAACTTCTTGTTCTCAAAGAAAGAAAGATAACTTTAGTAGATGTATTCTCAGAAAATTACATGACAAAGAAAGATAACATTCCTTAAATTAAAGATACTCCAAGATATAATATAAAACCAATAATCAAAAAATGGCTGCATCTAAAAGCAGACGTTTCCTTTCTGTTAACATAAGCAACACATAAACACAAAATGAGATGATTTTCTGATAGAAAGAAAACGTAATCTGAATCCCTGTTTACTACTTTCAGCTTTCACACTGCATAACATATTAATATTAATGAGGAAGAAGCAAGTTGCTGACAAAGTGCGCTTTAAGAAAATAAAACCAGTTTGTTCTGCTTTCAAGCCTGCTTCTGTTTTCTTTGAGCACATTTACTGAAAGTGTCTGGATGCAGAGCTCTTCTGTATTAATAACCTGAATCTGACTCAATAATTAAACTGCATCAAACTGTGACTAATCATTATCAATATCTAAAGAATCACACCTATACAAAAGCATTTGGCTCTACAAGAACCGACCAGGAGATCTTTTTGTTTTGTACATGTAAAAAGAAAGGAACTGAGAGGTGTCTGCAGAGATCTACGGTCGGGATGTCGTTGCTGGGTTTTCTAAAAAACAGAAATAAAACACAAATCAGGAAGGGAGAGTTACACTTCTGAGAATGGACGCAGGACAGAATTACACCACCTCACTGGAGTGAAACACAAGTTGTAGACTATAACCAAGAGAGGACGTTTTGTTGTGCGTCTGTGTCTTCTGACCTTGTGACCTTCTGATTTATGAGACACTGCTGCAGAGTGTCAGCAAGACGCTGGTGAACGAGAGAGTAGCGGATAAAGGCCCTTCCTTTCCCCAGTGATGTCTTCAGCTGTGGACACAGAAACACACATTAGATTGCATTTACTCACATACATGCACAACGAAATGACGGAAAAAGATGCTGACTTGGTTCAATAACATCATCTCTACTTTACAGATGAGATTTTCCATATGACGCTCATGGATCTACACTTTTAGTGGCAGCACAATAAGGTCAAAATCCGCTGCATCCATTATTTGTAAATGCAGATCAATAATCTTTTATTTTTACAAATGTAAAACCTTTTCATTACAAAGATGAAGATAGTAGCCTTGATTGTTTCTCAAACCAAAACATTAAAACAGAGAGTTTGTAACATTATAAAATGTGTATAAATGGAAATAACACTAAAAAAGCTGCTTCTGGGAAATGTTTTCTTTGCTGTTCTAAAATGACTTAACTGGCTGATATGTCAGAACGGATAATCAGCTTGTAGAAGAAGATTTCACAGCTATCCAGAAACTAAATGTACAATGTCTATGTTTAATCCCAGACTCCCCGACACATTGGCAGATGGAGGGATTTAAGTAAGACAACAGGCACACAGATCTACCAAAGGGACACCAGCTGGAGTTGTTGGGCTTGTTTATGTCTGTGACCGGAAATAAAATGAATCAAAGCAACATTGAAATAAAATCACTGAAAGTCTATAATAACTTAGCAATGGCTGACAGTAGCATGTGCCCTTTGATGAACAAACTGACCCTTGTAAATATCTGAAGAAGCTTTAAAACACAAATGCACTTTTGTTATTAAATCATACACCCCGCATAGCACGCACATGAATCCAGACTTATTTATAATCTAACTCTCTCACCCTAAAACACTCACAAACTGTTTATCAGTAAAACAAAAGCTCTTTGAAATGGTTGAATTAAAAGTTTTTAACATTTAAACAATCAGCCATAAAATAGCAAAGGTCTAAAATAAAAAAAATGCAATTGCTGATTTTTAAGTAACAATTTTAAATATCTGCTGAATAAAGATGTGATCATATGCTCAGATCTGCATCATAGATGTCGACTGAGAGAATATTTTGGATTGTTGGACATTTACAGGAGAAACAATTGCTTCCCAGAAACTGGAGCAGATGGAAATCTAATAATATGCAATTTCCTATAGTAGCAATAAATGTCCACTTATTGAATACGACACTTTTCTGTTATTTCCATTTTTGAGTCAAGCATTTAATAGCAGCTCCCAAATTACTGCACATAAAAATAGCAGTGCCATCAAAGTCTCTACAAAGTCTCACACTTGCAATAAAACTTATTGAAAAGACTTCAAGAAATCATCACAGTCCTGACACTATATTCCTGTTAATGCATTCACACCAGATATTTCACACTTTATAAAAACGAGCTGAGCAGCCTGAAATGTTAGCTGATAAATAGGAATAAAGAAAGCAACCATTAAAGCAGATTCTTTGCAGCCTCCAGCTCTTAAATCAAAATGAGACTAAACAAGAAAACCTGAAGATTTCTGCAAATAACACTTATAGATATGTTCTTCCACTCAGCTGACACAACAGGTAATCAAATAAATAACAACAATATTGTGTTCTGACTCTAGTATAGTGGCTGCCCAAACATAAAAAAATGACATAACCTGTGTTCAGCATTCAAGGCCAACATGCAAATCATATTACTGAAATATTTAAACTAATACATTATTGACTTTTTAAAAATCAAACAAGTCAAACCTTAAATATCAACTAGAATATATACTAACCCTAAAATATAAACTAGAGCTGACTTAATGACAGCGTAGCTCACCGCTTTGAATTCCCAGTACAGTAAGTGAGGAAGAAACAGTTCAGGTGGCACAGGTGTTAGACAGCCAGTGAATTAGCAAACATCATACTGCTCCTGGCTAACCAGAGAATTAGTTACATGCTTTTACAGCTACAGTACATGCGCATGTGTGTGTGTGTGTGTGTGTGTGTGTGTGTGTGGCAGGCCTGAGGCACTGAGGACAACTGTATGTGTCACACAGGAGGATTACCTCAGGAATGGACTTTACAAAACGGATGCCATCGTTAGCTCCCTTGATCTTAATCAGGCAGTCGCAGAAGTAATCCCAGTAGTCCTTTCTCTGGCCAAGAAAGGTTGTCTTCTCTTTCTGGTCAAACTGAGAAACACAAGCCACTTCATTTTAAATGTCTTCTTTAATATGTATTGTCCAACTTATCTCCAACTGTGAGATTAGTTTGGTTCAGTTTGTTCAGACCTATTTTCTCTGTACTTCTTTCAATCCTGTCTTTACAGTGCTTTTTAGTTTTTTTTCTAAACTCTGAACGTCATGTGGAAATGTACTTTTTGCTGCATTAAATTTAACTTACTGCTATAAATACTTTTCTCTTTAAAAATTAAGATTTTTGAAAAAAATTAGTCACTAGTGATGTTACTTTCTAAATCATGAGTAAAGCTTTCATTGAACTATTTAACAGAACAAATATGTATATATTCTCATAAAAAAGGAAATGAAATAAAAAAAAATCTACAGTAGGGCTTAGTTTATGATTAAACATAAACATTTAAGAAAGACTTGTTTCAGCTGCACTGTGTAATGCATTTAGGGCATGTATGTGCAAAACTGTCTATGAATAACCTTTAATAATAATCTGTTCATGTTTTTTATAAACCCCACAAAAGTCACGTTTAAACAAGTCTCAGACTTTATCTATTTTTCAGTCTATGCCCCACCATTAGCACACAGCAATACATCATTACCACCACATGCAGAGCAAGGAAAATATTTCAATGGTTAAAACCAGTGAAATGCGAAAGTTTCTTTTAGGATTAAAAAGGTCAACTAATGTTAAATACTGAAAATACTTAAATATGACACATTCAGCAAGATTAGATTTGTTTTATATTAACAGCAGACATAATGTCAGCTTGCTAACAGGGTCCTTGTAATACTACTTGGAGGTGAAGTTCACCTTTGAAGGAAATAGTAGAAATAGTTTCTCATTACTATCAATCCCACAAAGATCAATTTTCTTTAAACTTATGAAAGAAAATAAGGAATAAAACATGTAAAATTCCTTTTTTGTAACTTTCCTCATCTGACATGTCTAAAAACTGAAAAAGTAAAAAAAATATTTCAGTCATAAACATCAATCTTTCCCTGACACCGGACTGCTCTGTGGAGTGTGTAGTCTCTCACTCTGGGCTGCTCCGTTCTGTTTGATACCCGTTGCCTTCATCCCTGCTGCATTTCTCACCCATGTCGCTGTTGTCTCAGAAGAATTAGCAGCAGCAACAAAAAGTTTGTCATTTTTGGTGCAGTGAGCACAAACTTAGCATGTGTATGTGAACAAAAGCAGATTTAATGTGTTGTTTGCAGTTTCTCACTCAAACCAAATACAAATCATTTTAAAAATAATTGTAATAAATAAATCACTGAACAAAAGCTTCTTCTCAATCAACTACAAAACCTTTATTTATATGCATTTTTAAAAATAATCTCTAGTATTTATGTTACTTTCATATTATATTTTAATACTTTAATATAACTATTAACTCTTATACTTAAATGTAATTTACTAATTATATGCATGAACATTTATTCTAGTTATTTATGCAAATCTTTTACGTTTAAGACCAGTGTTGGGTTTCATTTTCATACCGCAACTTCCTTCCCTGATGCGCAACCAAGTGTAAAACTCTGAGATGGTACATTCTCATCTAACAATTAGTCACAAATTGATCATTCAGTCAGTAATACAAAGATATTATTACTAAACTTACAGAACACACAGTCAACAGTTCTAGTTTTTTCTGTCTAACGTCATGATGGACGTTTACATTTTTAATATTGCATTTAAAAAAAAGTCCATCCCACGCTCCTTTGGGCTCTAGAAAAAAATGCTTCTGGATATTTTATTGAACGAGTCTTCCAAGTGAGAAATAATCTCCTGATTGAGCTCTTAAATTATTTACTTTAATAAAATACCATACCTGCAGAAGGTATTCTAGCTTGTAGAAAAACTTGTGCAGACTGGCGCTGTCATCAGTAATGGGCTCACCGGAGTCCTTGTGTTCTTTACTCAACTCACCGACAGCATCTACAGCAAACAGAGACAGTAACATTAGAAGCCAGTGTTTATGAGATTGACTAGTAAAAAGCAATGATTCACATATAAGCATGTTTCAATTTTATATAGAATAGAATAGAATGCCTTTAATTGTCATTATACACACTATAACGATCATTATGTATGAAATGTGCTATACAAATAAAGTTTGATCTGATTTGGTTGGATTCATGGAGTAAGATGTAAACTTCTCATGTGCATATGTCACAAGTACACATTAATACCTCATCTGTAACATGTATCTAACTATATACTGGCAGAGATGTGGCTTATTGGAAGTGAGAACAACTTAATTACCACGCAGATCTCTGATTATCCTCTGCAGCTGTTTATCTCCCACCGATGAGGAGGAGGAAGAGGAGGCCATTGTGGGCAAAGGTGTGATGTACTCACTAAATTCTTCATGTAGGAGAGACAGAGAAAATCCAGTTATCTTGCATGTTTTAGACGCGTTTGTGTGGAATAAACTACTCTGCTTATCTCCACGCTGCAAATTAAAATTCACAACAACTATAAAAACGTATCAAAGAAGCTCACGGTGAGGATAATATTGTTATTCCTTGCTGTAAAAAACACAGCGAATCCTTTCTAATGGGCAGTTATGCTTTAGGCTGATGAATACTTTTGCAGATCACAGTCTAAATATGAAATAAAGTGGTGTACAGATTTGGGAGGATGATCCACTAAACTTAGCCAAATTCTGCTGCTAAAACAGGTACAACATAACCTCAACAGATGACTCTTGTGACAGCGATCTTATCGGTTGATCAAACATTCATACACAACCTAAAACAGAAATACTGACACTTATCACTTCCAATTAGCTTAAAAAAGAAACAAATCGCTACATAAACATCGACTTGTCAAAGCTGGCAAGCTCTACATGCACCTGTTCTCAGCCAGTTATTTCCTCTTCTCATTTCAAAATGCTTTTCGTATAAAACAACTACTCTTGGATTGGTTTTACTTGGAAGTAAAACAAATCTGTATTAAACACAACAATGAACCTACTGGATATGTAAAATTGTCCGAGATGTCCAGTTTTTAGGTGACACACTAGAAGCTTGCTAGAAGTGGAGGCGGGCTTTGTGAATGATTGACAGATCTATTGGCCAATAAAATGGGGCCTAGTTTGGTTGAGAGGCATGACAAAAATGGGCATCACTTCATTAAAATCACGTGGACTCATTTATTTACTGTTAAAAATTTGTTAACCTTTGCATTCTGTGATAAGAATTAGCTATAAAAGTGTATTTATCAAGATAACATAGCTGTATATATCTTTTCTTGTTACATAAGTGTATGATATTTTTGTCAAAATTCATTTTCAACAATTTATATAATTATAACACTTTAAATAAATAAATACATTAATAAATAAAGCAAGTTTTGCCTATTTACATATTCTCTAGCATGAAAAAAAAAAACCCTTTTTGGTTCGGTCACTGTCTTAGCTAGTTTTCTTACTTTTTTGGGGTAAAATTTAATCACATAGATATATTTAATTATATAAATTACAATGTGATTGCGTTTACAAGTTTTAACTGCGACATTTTACTTAAGGTCTTTTAAGTTTCACCAAGGTGTGTTTTAAATAAATTTGTCAATTTATTCTTCCATTGAGCCTCTTGATATTTTACCTTACGTCAGTTTCTTTATTTAGTAAACTTTGTTAATATCTTTCACATATTGTTGCTTTGTCAGACCTTCCGTCTTCTCTCCAGTTCGTTTCTTTGTTAGTTGCTTTAAGTATTATCTTGATTGAGCCCTTGTCTTTTTTTTTACTCCTTATTGTGTAAATGGCCAGAGATAAAAGCAACTTTTTTACTTTGTGTAAGCTGAAGGACATGCTCCATCTGCTCAGAAATCCTTTCCCAAAACCTTTGCAGGTATTCATTATTTTCCAAACCAGTCTCCTCATTACCTCTGTAGTGTTTTTAAATATGAGCTTTTTCAGTCTGGTGTTATGAAATACTGAAAACAATACAGAAAATATTCTGCCACACTTTATTTTCAATGTTTGTCTGTTGTCCTTGCTCCCACTTTTCTTTGATGTACTTGGAATTTATTCCTCTTGTTATGTCCAAATGATTTATGCAATGATAAAATTATTTACTTTTTTTGTAGGCATGTACAAAGATTTTTGTTATTTGATTTGCGTCTTTGGTGGTATTCATCTGAATTCTTCTTTTATAACATTCCCTGACTAATAAAATCACTTGGCCAAATTAAATGGCATCCTAATGAGTCATTTATTCTCAGGTGAGTTAGAGAGGGTCTGTCTCTACAAGTTGCTGGGCAGTGGACCATACTTGGACATCCCTGATCTAAACTCAATACATTCACAACTTGCTTTAGATTTTAAGTTTCCTATATAAACAAAACTGTTTGTCTCATGTTGTGAGTCACAAATCCCTTTACATTCTTTGATCTTCATCAATTGGTTTTGTTAGGAATATAACCATTCTTATATGCATGCTTTATAGTTTACCATCAATATTACCTCCAGCTCCCTCCCATCATTTAAAGGCAAGTATGTTAGGTTAACTGATCACTCTACATTGTCCCTGGGAGTGAGTGTAAATAGTTGTTTGTCTCACTGTGTTGGCCCTGATTCACCAGCAACATGTCCAGGTTGTAACCTGCCTTTCACCTGCTCATAGCTGGAAGAGGCTCCAGCTTACTGTGACTCTGGATTGGAATGAGAAAATGATAGAAAATAAGTCAGTATTGAATATTGACATGGTCTAAAATAAGCACAGTTGTCTTTATATGGTTTTTCTGAAGAAGCATCACTTCTGTTACAGATAAAGGAGATGTGCATCTTTCACAAACACGAACCAAGAGTCTCTACAACTCGTACACACCTGAGTGATCTGAAAATGAGGTTAGGTTTCTGTTCAGCTTTGACAAAAATACTTAAGGTTAATCCAGCTCCTCTGTTTTCACAAACATTTGTGCCAAACACCCTTGTGTGGACGAGGTATAGCTGTGCAGGTACAGTATGCTTCACTATTTATCACCTCTTGTAAGAGTTAATGTCTGTCATTTGGTTGACTTTAACTTTTATCATAGAAGTTATACTAAGATGATTTTTTGCTGAGTTAATTAAAAAGCCACTTACAATTTTTCATTGTTTTTTTCAACAGGATGACACTTTTATTTTTAATGACCCAAACTGGTACAGATGCAGTCCTTTAAACAGGCTAATTCTGCAGGCTCACATACCAAAACAATCATAGAGCCTAGACTCTGTAAGATAAGATCTTTTAAGAAAAGCTTCCCATAATTAAACTGTGAAAAATGGCATTTTGTCAACTCAAAGACAATTTTCACTATAATTTTAAATTAAAGTTTTGGAAGATGTAACAAATAAACAAACAAATAAATAAAAGTAAGAAATGATTGAATGTGACTGTAAGTAAATAGAGAAATCTGTAATGTTCTGTTAATGATTTGTGGTTGCATGTCTTATATGCTAACGTGATTATCTAACAAAATCTTTTTCAAATTCAGATTCTGCTCTTGTGGGAGAAAATGAACCAAAATGAAAACACTTCAACCTATGACTATGACTATCATGACGAAGCTTGCGACAAAGCGGCTGTGATTCAGTTTGGAGCAGTCATGACATCCTTGTTTTTCCTCGTTGTGATGGTCTTTGGTCTGATCGGCAACACCCTGGTCCTTGTGATTCTTGTGAAGTACGAGAATCTGAAATCCATCACCAACACGTTGATCCTGAATCTGGCTATATCAGATTTCTTCTTCACTGCAGGTCTGCCCTTTTGGACCTATTACCATCTGGAAGGATGGGCTTTGGGGGAGCATTTCTGCAAAGCAATTAGCTTTATCTTTTATCTTGGCTTCTACAGCAGCAGTATCATCCTCATCCTGATGACAGCTTACCGCTACGTAGCTGTCATGTGTCCTCTATCTGACATTGTGTCTACCACAGGCCTCTACAGCGTCATAGCTAGTGTGATCATTTGGGTCTTGAGTATCTTGGCAGCCAGTCCTGCCTTCATCTTCTCTACAGCAGTCGAGGGGTACTGTGACTTTGTGGAACAACACTGGAAACTGTTTGGTGTATATCTGCAAAATGTGGTCTTTGTGTTAAGCTCACTGGTATTTGTTTTTTGCTACTCTCAGATCCTGTGCAAGTTGCTGCGTCCCACCCCCCAAAGGAGGAACAAAACTCTAAAACTCATTTTCATTCTCGTGGTTGTTTTTTTTGTAGGGTGGGCACCTTATAATATAGTAATATTTTTACAGACAATATACAATCCAAGGCAGAAACAAGCTAATGAATTATTTGCAGCCACCTGTAAAGCTAGCAAAGAATTGGATTACGCTTTCTACATCAGTCGACTCCTCGCCTTTTCCCACTGCTGCTTAAACCCAGTATTTTATGTGTTTGTGGCAGTAAAATTCAAAACCCATTTGAAAAAATTCATGAAGACCTTGTGCCATAAAAAGAGCAGCTCAAGCAGACAGAGCCGATTAACCATCATATCTATAACAAGCGGTGAGGATGTACATTTTTGAACTGATGTCGTAGGAAAAGAACAGAACACAGAAAACTAAAATGTAATGTTCTTCCAAACTTGATAAAAAGCCCATTTATGCTTGCAAGTTGTACAAATAACTAAAAATGAAAGTGTCCTTCTGCATTCAAGCAACTGCATGAGAAGCAATGTAGGCTACACTTTAAACAGAGTGCCATGTCATAGCCAACACAAAGAATTACATAAGAACAACTAGCCTCTATAAATACAAATATACAGGAACCTGCCTGCTTTAATGCATGGCAAGTGAAAAAAAACACAACAATTAGCCTAGAAGGAGTTTAGAAACATTTATTACCCTAAAGATGCATGGCTTTGGACTGCGAAGATAGCTTCCAAAGAGAATTTATTTCTGTATGATAAGAGCATGAAAAGTCAACACAGAAGGCCCCAGCTGCAGTTTGAACCCAGGAAACTCAATATATTGTTTATATGTACATACCAAGCATTTTTGTACTTTGATCCTTTTTTTCTGGTTTTTAACAGGTTTTTTTAAAACAAATTTTTCTGTTTTTTAATAAGTAATTGGATTTTTTTATTAAGGACTTTGTAGTTGCTTAAGACAAATTGCTTATTTTAATTATTTTGTAAATGTTAAATTGATTTTTAAATGCGATTCCATTAGCAGGCGTGCAGAAAATAGGAAGAGTAGGGACAAAGTTGAGCCGACAGATTGTTCAGGGAAAAGCAGGACCCTGGATGGCACTGAAGGTGTAAAGAAAATGCTGAATGATATGTAAAATAATGGGTTTATCATTTTCATCTTTTAAATTTGAAATTTATGTTAATTTTTGTTGAATGTTTTTATGTTTGCATGTTTTTTTCTTATATACAACAAGTGTTTTTATTGTAAATAAAATGTATTGTTAAGGTTTTGCCTGGAAAAGAAAAAGCTAAAATGATGAAAGTACTGTGAAAATAGCTAGTGTTGTCATAATGGTTAACACTAGCATAAAGCGTTTTGCTCTCACAGCTATTTTATCATATTTAGACCAGTCTGGAAAAAGGCATGTTGATAAGGTTAATTTGTTTCAGTTTACATAAAAATGAAGATGAATTTTGTGGCTTTGGACTTGTTTCTGCCAGACAGGCTGGTTTGTCAAAAATGCTGATCGTCTTATTTTGCTGTTTTATGAGTAGAACAAAACATGGTCGGAGTTCAGTTACTGTTACAATGTACAGCCACATTAAATTATACAGCCTGCTTGAGGACGTAAAAATGGACTTTTTTGCAACCAAGTGCAAAAGGTTTTTAGCAGCGAAGAGCCGATTATCAAAGAGTTTAGGCTGAACTGCTGGCAAACAGGAGTCTTCGTACAGAGTTATAGAAATAGAATATATATATTGAATATAGAAATTATAAAAATCATACTGAGTTAAAGAAATTGTAATTCTTTGTGTATACATTATTCAATCCATAATCTTGTCAAGAGTCCATGTTGTATGTTACCTGATTTGCTATTTCTTATTAAACTATATTATACACCTGAGGCTTCAAATGTTTTGTCATTAGTTGATTAAACTCTTTACTTTATTTTATCTTTTCCATTTTTTCTGCTGTTTTAAATGCACAACTAGC
The DNA here is from genome assembly GCA_037177535.1 of Pseudomugil gertrudae. Classification (NCBI taxonomy): domain Eukaryota; kingdom Metazoa; phylum Chordata; class Actinopteri; order Atheriniformes; family Pseudomugilidae; genus Pseudomugil; species Pseudomugil gertrudae. The sequence continues at coordinate 16,685,480 of JBAMHV010000008.1, forward strand.
ATGCACAAAAGATAATACTGAATAAAAGAAAAATAAGTTTAAAAAATGGTCACATGCCACAATTTTTATTATCATAAAAAGGTTTTTTTTTTATTAGTTTTAGAAAAAAACAAGATGTTTTCTTTTTCAGCTATATCCTGTATTATAATGATAAAACAGCAACCTAATATACAATATACACCATAAAAGTAAGTTCTTGTTTATGTTTAGCTCTATTTTCCATTTGTGAAACCATCAAACCTCTTTGTTTCACCATAGTTTCTGCTAAAGCAGCATTTCTGACTTAGCGTGAAACAGAAAGGGGAACCTTTACGGCATATTTGTACAGCTTAACTTTTCTGCACAATGCAATTCAGCACAAGTCTTGCTGGATGGTGTTTGAGGTAAGCTGATCTGCACTTTCTGTAACTTCTGTCTGCAGGCATAATTATTTTTCACACAATATATCAGAAATTACCAAATGAAATTTCAGAATATTTTTCAGTAATAAGATAAGTGAAAGAATGTAGATTATTTTTATTGACTTTTGTGATTTTGATTTTGATTTTTATCTTTTTATTCTTAGGAAAAATCACAATGGAGAATGATTACAACATGACCACGGTGGAAAAGAGCAGTGAAGGGACTAGTTATGTTTGTGATTTTTTTGACTTCTCAGTCATTACCGGAGTCTTCTTCATCTTGATCTGCATCATCAGTGTGACAGGAAATAGTCTCCTCATATGGATTCTTGTCATTCATGAAAACCTGAAAAATGCTCTTAACATTTTTGTCTTGAACCTGGCCTGCTCTGACTTAATCTTCACCGTCACACTTCCATTTTGGGCCACCTATCACCTCCACCACTGGATCTTCGGCAACGTTTTATGTAAATTTATAACTTGGTTTTACTCTTTTGGTCTGAACAGCCGCATCATTATACTGACTGCCATGACTGTGGATCGATTCATCATCGTGGTGTTGCACAACTGGCCAAACAACCATCTCAAGCAGAGGAAGTGTGCAATCGGTGCCTGTGTCATTGCCTGGGTTATTAGTTTTGTTACATCGTTCATTGATGCCATGAAAGTAGAGGCGTATGAGTGGTTAGGTTTGGTGGAGTGCGACGTTTACTCTGACATTGATGCAGGACACTATGTCCAGGTGTCTTTGCTTTTCTTCCTCCCATTTGCCATCAATATTGTCTGCAACTGTGCAATTATTAAGGCAGTTTTTGTAGCTTCAAATAGAAATAAGCAAAGGGCGGTAGCTTTAGTATTGTGTGTTGTTACAGCTTTCTTCATCTGCTGGGGACCTTTTAATATTTTATTTTTGATCGAATCTTTCTATAACCCGAGTGGATGCAAGTCGCATAAACAACTGGACATTGCTCACAATGTTTGTCGCATACTAGCCTACTCCCACTGCTGTATAAACCCACTGCTCATTATGCTCTCACAAAAGTTAAGGAAACATTTTTTTCCTCTTTTTTCCTGCAAAACCGTGTGTAAGAGGGCCGGGAAGGAAAACGGCGGCAAGAACATCTCCATTACTCAGAATATTGCTTTTACAGCACAAACCTCAGCAGTTGTCGTGGAATTGCACAACAAATAGACAACAAGTACTTCTCACAGACGATAGATCCTCATCGTTACAAGCAAATTTCTCATAAGCTGCAATATAGATTGTTACATTAAATCTCAATGTAAGGCTGATCCGATGTCAAGAACCTCAAACAATGCAATACTTCATTTTTTGACATCATTTCGTAGTCTTATGTGTATCCAGAAATTTCTCAAGCATCCACAATCTTTTTCACAAGCAATACGCTGCAGATAGAAGATGGGTTATTTGTGCAATGTGTTATTTAAATTTGCTGTCATTGTTTTTATGTCATCACTTTTTGCATTGTAATGTCTTCAGTCTTGATGCAGTGGGTGATAATCTTGTATGTTTTTACATTCATGTTTTTTCCGCCAAACATAATGTGACATTATTAAATGGAAAAAGTCATTCATATGAAAAATGCCTAATTTTAGTAACACAGATAATAATGACATTCATTATCAAATTGCAACAGTTTAAAAGTGAAGAGGCGTAATGGAGGCAGGTGGGCTAAAGCTGAGGAGCTGAAGAGCAGCACAGCTTCATGATTTAGAGAACTAAGAGGATACAAAATTCCCATAATTAAATGCAAGGTAGGCTAAATATTTTCTGCAATTATTTGGTGACTCCAGATAATAAATTCTGTGACCCCACTGGGATTCCCAAACCAAAGTTTGAGGACAACGTCTTCAAAGGGTTTTGAAGAGCAAAAGTGAAGCTCGTTAGGGGTTCTTAATGTTGGCATCTTTGCAACGTCACTTTTCTTCTTCATTTTCAGATGCCAAGTTCAACAAAGTTAAATGTACCTATCCTTTATGCAGTTCTTCTGTCTTTTTTTTATTAACTGCAACTCACAGGTTGCAAAATTTAACTCAGAAGGAAAAGGGAACCATCACAGCTGAAAACTAATGGTTGCATTTCCGTTTAAGAAGAAAAAGAAAGACTGAGTCAGAAAACGGATGCTGAAATTATAGTTTTCAAGAAAATTAGCACATATCGAACCGTAACTTTTTTGCTGAATCATGAGAGAAGGAAACCAAACATTTCCATTTAAACTGTCTGTCAGTTGTGGTTTTAACTGAACTCAATGCTTAGATCAGATGTTTTATTTATGTGTGCTGAAAAACAATTAAGAGGGGATACTAAGAGTAAATGGAAGTGATACTTCGAAGAATTCCTCGTGGTAAAACCTTTAGAGAAATATTAAAAGATACACTGAAGTTGTTACTTGGTTAACAACCATTGTTTTTAATCAGTTGGATTTTGTGTTTTCACATTACATTTATAATATGTCTAGTTCGCATTGTTCAGACAGCTGGACTTGTAAATATACCATAAGAAAAGACACCTTCGTATAACTATTAGATATCAGATCAGACACCTTGTAATACAACTGGGAAAAAAAGACCTCTGTTGACATTTACTGAAAGTCTTTTGTAGGATGTTTATTTGTGGTTAAAACTAGTTTCAAGTTATGATCAGGTCTAGATAAAACAGATATCTGTACAGTTCTTTCCCTTATGTAGCAAATACAATTACAAAAAACTATTTTGCCATCAAACTTACCATAATATGTTATCATGTTCTTCACCGACCCTTTCATTTGAGTCAGATGTGTTGAAGTTGTGTGTAATCCAACAGAAATGTGCAAACGACTCTTAGTTCAATCCAAAATTAGTGATGCACAGGCAGCAAGAAAGAAGATCAGAGGTAAAAAAAAAAAGTACTGAGTAATTATATATATACAAAAAAGGACAAGAAAATCAATTAAAAATGTGTCTTTTGTAAAATAATTATAATGAATTCTGTAATAATTTAGCATGTTTTTTAATGTGCTTTATGTGTTTTTGGTCTACTTAGCGCATGTTGAGCAGTCAAACTTCTGCAGGAACAGGCTGCAATACTGCCAGATAATAGC
>JBAMHV010000008.1:16705505-16724802 GCA_037177535.1 Pseudomugil gertrudae
AGATAGATAGATAGATAGATAGATAGATAGATAGATAGATAGATAGATAGATAGATAGATAGATAGATAGATAGATCCCTTCTGTTTGTTAGTCACACATTGTGCTGGATACACTCCCTCTTATCTCCCTCCTTCCCCTCCTCCCAGCGTCCTCAGTCCTCCCCCATCCATCCACCCCGTCTCCCATATCCCCAGGTGGTGCCGACGGCTGCGGGGCCCATTAGCGACAGAATTCCTGCCTCCAGCAGGCCATGCGTGTCCCGAGTGACACATTTTTGGACCGACACCAAGAATCCAACCCTCCACAGACAGCTCACTTCCCTCTGCAGTCACCACAGTATCTGTGTGTGTGTGTGTGTTTGTGCATGTGTATTTGTGTGTTTCTGTGAGAGAGAGAGGCCTTGCGAGCACAGCATGAGTCCCACAGGAAATGCTTGAAAGGCAGTATGGGACAGATTGGTGAAGGCACAGAATGGACTTGAATACTAAAAAGAAACGGCAAGATATTCCACTGCAGCGAGATCAAACATTGATTCGATGACTCTCCTGCCAGGTTTGGACATTCGTTATTGTCGTAACCCTCACAACAGTCCCCCATCATGCATCTGCATGTCTTACCATGTAAACTCCTTATAAGTGTTCTCTTTTATTGAAAAGATTTAATTGGATTTAGCTGATGCACATTGTTATTTGTTGATGCTTTTTGCCAGCTGATGCATGTGTACCAAGATTTTTTTTCTTATTTTTGCAAACACATCCTGTTCAGTGAAGAAAATCACTTCAGACTGGGATTTTTGTTCATTTTACATTCATTGTTTGCAGTGAAAGGTGTCACTGGTGTGATAACCTCCTCTGAGATGATCTGCAGATAAGATATTTGATGCTCAATCAAGATTCTTGTTAATCATAAGGAGGAGTAATTATGAAACTATGCTTTATGAGAAAAGAAAGAGAAGTAAGCCCTTTTAGTATCGATATTATGAATGGATTCTTGCTTCATACTAATAGATAGTTAATTATGTACCTAATGACTCTTCACAAAGCGCTATATAATTAGTCTAGATGAGCCCAGAAAGTTCCTACTTGTTCTTACATGTTTAATGTTGGCGATTTTTCATTTCCAAATGGGAATGTGGATGATGGTAGTTTAACATCACCCACACTATCTATCTATCTATCTATCTATCCATCCATCCATCCATCCATTCATCCATATATCCATCCATCCATCCATCCATCCATCCGAATACATGGAAAACCTGCTTTATTTTGTCCCTCGTAGGACCAAATTGAGTATCACTGATATAGTACTGCAAATGTCTCTGATATAAACTATTGCTTGATCATTTCGGACCCTACTGAAACCAGAAATATAAAGTGTACTCGTGTACTATGAAGGTAGCCACTGCAGCTGGATTAGTATATCTAATTAGTATATCTTATTCAGTTTATTCTGTAAATATTTTTATACCCTAGATCTTTCTTATTTATCTTCTGTACTGCTTTTGCACTGACACTGGGGATGGCTCAATCTTGTTATACTGTGTATAATGACAATAAAAGGCATTCTATTCTATTCTTTTCTATTCCATTTATATATAGGTGGCATGAGAATACTTGGACGTTTTTGTATTTAGCAAGCTTGAAGACATCACAGAATTTTCTACTTAAAAAGGTGAAAAGAGATTTATCACAACTGTCAAGACTCCATTAAATTAAGACATGTATGTAGTCCCCATCTGAGATTATCACACAAGTGGACTCAGCTTGGCAATATTTTTAAATGGCAAAAACAAGAAAGAACCAGTGATTTATTAAGTTGGCCTGAGTTGAAAACACAAATATTCAAGGTCTTTAAGTTTCCAAGACAAGCTTGTTTTCTGACTGTCTTGTTTCTTCAGGTTCGATGAGTAGAGTTGAGAGTAATCAGCATGATAGAGAAATATTGACTACTACTCCAGAGGAAGTTTCTCAAACATTGCATCCACTGAGAGAGCAGAATGACTGCAAGTCCAGGTCAGCGTGATATTTCATAACTAACTCTAGTAGGTTTAGAGGACATGTGAGTTGTAAATAAAAAAATCTGAGAAATGTCACTTCTGTTGTTCAAAACTGTTCCAATGATTCCAAAGTTATGTTCAAGTCCCTGATAGTTAATGATACACGATGGTGTCCAATGGAGCACAGATTACAGAACCAGCATACAGACAATACCACTGTCAAAGACAAAGATAACTTTACAGTCAATTTAATTACTGTGACATACATGTTACCCTAATTAAATATAATTATTGTAACATGTATGTCTCATAAGAATAGTGAGAGCAACACCCACAAAAAAAGATGAAGTAACAAGTCACTGATGAAGTCACTCAATGCTGAAAGAAGAGTACTGAATAAATTTCAATAAGGAGTGATGAAATGAAAAAGTGTTGAAAATGTATTGGTGTCAATGATAAGACCAAAGTTTGGTTTTAAAAGTATTGGAACAAAGTGAGGTGATTAGACTGATGCTACAAAGTAGAAGGTGACATGAAGAAAACACCTGGAATCGAGACGCTTATGGTGAGTTTTGAGGAAGACGACTTCTTGTGAGGTACTACCTGTGAAAGAAAACGAGGTGGGGAACAGGTGGTAAACACAACAAGCAGCCTGGAGATAGAGTGGCAGCAGAACTTAGGTATAAATAATGAACTGGTTTGCTGGCTGGGAGAGGATGCAGTAAGGCCATTGGTCCAGAGGCATGGCATCTTAATTAATACCAAGGGATAGGAGGAAGAAGATATGAAAGAAAAACAAGATGGATTAGTTCTCCCTTAGTGATTTTTTAAAATTTTTCATTTAGGACAGTAAAGGTTGGAGCTAAGGGGTGGTCAGGATTGGACATGTCCCTTTACATTTTAAAACGTTTACATATACATTTTCAACCCTCTCCCCATAAGACCCGGTTTGGTCTTTCACAAGAATACAAGCAGCTTTTCCTTAAACAGCTAAAGGTTTAATTATTGACTTCTAGCGGCTATGAAATTTACTTTCACTCTGGAGCTCTCCATCAATTTCTAAAGCTTATGTATAAATCATACATGTAAAGGTAATTCTGGAACATTCTCTGATCTGGGTGTTTTTGTATATTCTTTAATTCCTTAAAATTACTTAATTACTTCATGAGATGTTTTTCTGCACAGCGGAATCTAATATAACTCTCAATTATTGTATTATTTTATTGTATATAATTGTGTTTTATTGCTTTATGTAGTTTTATTGTCTGTTTTTAATGTAAAGTGTCCTTGAGTGTTTTGAAAGGTGCTTTTAAATAAAATGTATTATTATTAAATAAGCCTCCACACAAGACAGACAGTTTTTTTATTGCCTACACACCAGTATCCCAGGTGAATGTTGACTGGGAATAACCACAAATGCCTGTTTTTTTTCATAGTCATAACCTTATTGGTTGCTGACCCTGTGATTTAACTAGACAGTGTGACAATAGCCTGTAGTCTCGATTTATGCTTAAATTTAAGTAACACATAACAGCAGTCACTGGAAAATGTGAGCACTGATTAACTGAACACAAATGAAACATTTTCCTGCAAGAGAAAGTCACTACATGCTTATGATAAAGGTAGAAAGGTTGTTTGACTTCCCTGTAACAATTACCTAAGTCTAAAAGAGCTTGGTGTTAATTACAGCTGTGAGATTGATCATCAGGAAGATGGAGTCAGAATTTTGCTTAAAATCTCAGATTTAGAAAATATATGCCAGTGATGGGTGACTTCTTCCACTCAGTGATGTCCTCTAATGCAACCTGATGATTAGAAATATCTTTATAATGTGACACCTCTGATTATATAGTTATGAACAACCAAAGAGAGAGTAATAAGATAACGCAGAGCTGATCTGGTGGAAGAAAAGCAACTGTTGAAAAACCTTTCCTCCTTCCACACACACCAGAGCGATCAGTGCTCTGGGTTCTCACTTGCCATTCAGTCAGAGTGTAATGTTTATGAAAGTTAGTGCTCCAAATTATGCATCCAACACTTCACTGCTTGGCTCAGCAGCATGAGCCGTAAAAAGAGCCAAACAATGAGCTGGTCTTCTTCACTGCACAAAACCATGTTTACGTTTTTTTTAAAAAGCTGGTTTCTGGACATTTTTTTTCTTATTTTTTGTTTTGCACAGAAAATGAGGCTTGTTTTAAGAAAGCATCACTAGTTTTATGAATTCTAACCAAGCAAATTTTGCTTATCTCATTAGCAGATAATCATTATTATTATTATTATTATAAATGATCATATTAAAAAATGTAACCCATTTTACAGTGTTCCTCTTCTGACATTAATCTATTAGGAAATTATAAGCTCTGTTTAAACACACAACTTCAAATAATGTTGATTTAAAACAAAATGATCTCAGATTGACAGATAGTGAGTGGACACGTGTTCCATTTTTTGAGTTTTAATTTGTTGTGATGACCTAGTGATGAAAGAAAAACATTTAGGACAGTGTTTGTTAGTGTCTGTGGCATGAATCACTAAAGAAACACAAGCAACCACTAAGCAAGGTGAGCTTTTGTCCCTGGAAGTAAGTGTTTATTTCAGCAGGACAAGACATGCCAGATATCATTCTGCACAATTTTTCAGCAGGATGGCATACACATGCAATCTACACTTATCTACTACTGACATTGAAGCATTAAAAAAAACAAGAATTAGACAATGTCAACTAATTTGACTGTTGAGCATTTTAAGTTTTGTCATCACCAAAACTGGAAACAGATTAGTCTGCAAGCTGCAACAGACAATGTCCTTTGTAACAAACCTGAATCTGTTCCACTGATTTCTAATTTGATCAAATCCAAAGTGTATTTCTACTTTCTGAATACAGTTAAATAGGTGAGTTTAGACAACAGAGATAATTTTCTGTGTTTGTTAAATAAAGATTGAAAACAAATTAAATTGAGATTCCAGTTTTGATAGCATGATGGGAAGTTTTCTTTTCTTTAACTGAGTGTATACTGGTTCATTTTGTTCAAAACTGAGAATGTCCACATGGAATTTTATTCTCCTTAAAAGATAAATCTTATTAAATGAAAGTGTGATTTTATATTCTAAGTAATGATTTTATCTGTCTTCTATCTAGTTATTTATGTTTTTTTTAGGTTATCTCTCATCACACCGAAGTCATGACAACCAGATGCTCATATTCACAGTCAAAGGAATCAAAACCACTTCACCCAGCAGCACTCCTCTCTCTGCTCTGAAATAGGGTGTTGCTGGGGTGTCAGAGGATCACACCCCTGTATGTTCCCACCTGCTCCAAAACCCACCCTATACTCCCTCATATTGTAGCCACACACACACACACTTAACACACGTCTGCATTTCCACCCAGTCAAAGTGCCCCCAGACAAAGAGCACAAAGCACAAAGGTGATGTAGTGACAGATGCTCCTGTCACATGCTTAGCATATCTCCACCTCCAAAATAGTCCAACTGCAAAAGTCAGTCTGTCTCTTTCACTCTCCAGAAATTGTCAGCGCTTACTTTTCCTAACTCACACACTTCCACACCCTGATGGATAAATGCAGTGCTTAAACCACAATTCCTCACCCAATATTTATCCAATCTGACCAAATACTATAATTAATGCTTTTCCTCTCCTCCCGGCCAATGCATTTCCCACATTTCCCTCCCTCCTGAATAACCTTTCAGTGCCAAGTTCACAGATAGAGAGAAAGTACTTCCTGTGAGAGGCCGGGCCGGCTGCCAGAGCCTGATCCACCAATCTGACACATTAATGAGATCCTGGCCCGTAGTACTGGAGTGTCAGGCCTCCTCTGCTGCAGCACCATCCCTGGCGTGACCTGCACACACATGCACACACAAGCAGCAATCTGCGCACATCCCTGCTTGTAGCCTTTGTATAATTTCTTCACACATGCACCCACGTGCACAGAAATATAAGCACCAATGAATGAGTGCCCCCCCTCTTACCCCGATCACCACACACACTAATGCTTAGAGAGGAGGGGTTCAGCTCCTTAAATCTGTCTAATTAAAACACCAAATCCCTCAACTACTCTCACCCCCAATCCTCACTTCTCACCCTCTTTACCCCCCCCCCCTTTCCTCTATGAACACACACAGAAACACACACCAATCGACACATGCACACTCGCACCCAGCCCTCCTCCATCTCCACTGCCACCACCACCGATTCTGCAGGAGAAATGATTATTAGGAATTTAATGGGGGAACGTTTCCCATCCCACACCATCTGGGGTTTGGGATGGGCACAAAATCTGAGGATGCTTGTCGACGTGGTGGAGAACATTATTCTCATTTTTCTTAACTTGAGCTCAGATTTTCAGACGTTACAGGAAAGTGATAGTCATCATAATAAATCACTATAATTTATCTCAAATCTAAAATAAATACATAAAAATGATTGAATGTTTTTTTTCCTTTTGTTTGTCTGCATTAAGAAAGTGTTGTAAACTTTTCTCAACTTCTGACATGATTATTGCTTGGTTGGCAACTCTGGAAGCACACTCTGTTTCCAGATTGTTCTTGTCTACTATATATCCCTCATTTCTTACCTTAACCTCTCACACTGATACATGCTGCCTCTACCAGCCTCATTCTGCTCCTCTACCTCAAGCTTAATGAGCTGCATGAATGTAGACTGGATGTACACATTTGACCCAGTGCTAAACTGCAGCAGCCTGTGAACCCTACAGGCGTATAAAGCATCCCGTTACCTCTGCTCCTACACAGTCTTGTTCCCCAGCCTCTATGTGAGACCCCAAGAGGAATTTAACCCTTCCTCGCTTCCACAAGCACACACACATGCACACTCCAATTCATTCACACACAAGGTGAGATTCACTTGACTGGGAAAAAAAAGAGGTTTGGTATTGTAGTTGGATGAGGCTCAAGAAGTGCTATAAGAGTCCCAGAGGGACCTCCAGCAACCCTGGGGACAGGTTTGATTGAGGGAATGAAGACAGGAAAGCAATTTGATAGAAAAACAAATGTAATTTTTTTCTTTTTTGTTCTTATTAGACTGATCTGATTGGATGTTTTTCTGTAGATCTGCGGGATGGCCACATATTCATGTAATATATTACACTAAATACATTTCACTGTACATCAGCATGAAACACAAACGTCTAACTTGTCTGGATTATGCAACTAGTTGCACTCTTTGTTCTTTGTTGAGCTTCCGGTTTGGGCTTAATCTGCTTCACGTTAAAAAACTGATCTAAGTAACAAGTTCACACGTGATCATAATCATTTACATTTTCCTGACACCATTTTTTCTTTTGGATGTATCCAGATAATGATTTAAAACCAAAGGTTTGGGTTTGTCACTTTTATCCGCCTTCAATATAAATGAACCACAGGTTGCACTAAAGCAGGGAAACAGTTTATTTAAGCGACAGTAAAATAATAATCTGTAGAGACATAAATGAAGTGTAGGCCTAATTCTTCCACGGATGAACTTCCTTAAGAGACTTGGCAGGTTCCTCTTAATCTCATTTCTGATCAATGTTTCCCTCTCAGCGCCTGTTAGGATCCGCGCTCACAGACACGGGAACGGTGCGGGGTTTCTGAGGGTGTTGCTGCTCTTTGATTGATCCTCTGTCCAATGCTGATACAAGTTTGATTACCATTCTGAAGGTTAAAGACTGCAGCCGGTCCGTCTTTTGGCGTTTGTTCAAAATAAATGTTTCAACTAAAACAAAAAGAACAAAAAGCATCAGATAAAACTTAAGAGCTAAATAGAAATAGTTGCGGCACTTTATAGTGATGTTAAGAAAGCATTCCGCGGTGATAATCATAAATATCAACGCATTTATCACATAAACCAATAAATATATGTAATCCAGAGAGATCAGCCGGTACAAGTCTGAATAATTTGTTATTTTCACCAGTAAGGCGACTGGTGAGTAAAGAGATCTTCTCAGCTCAATGAAACCAAATGTAATTCTAAATATGACATCTTTTAAGCATTTTTGTTCTTGGAAGGTTCTTCATTTTTTGTGGCTTCCCAGGGAATAGTCACCTCCCAGGAGCATCAAATGTCTGGATGACATCCAACTCACCCGCAAAAAACCAAAAAAACCAAAACAAACTTTAAATCAGCTGGAAGTCAGTAAACATCCTTTGGACCAACAGTTTGAAAGCTACAGGTAATTGAAATATTTCATAAAAACAAAATGATAAAAGTTAAATGAAAACATCTGAATGTTTTTAATGAGGCTTCCGTTCATTTTTAGTCAAATCTTTTTGTAAAGGTTCAGATATGTCCAAAAGTCTCTTCTTAAGGCCTGTGTCACCACATCCCCAGTAATCATACACATTTAATCTCCTACTAAATAAATAAATAAAACAACGCCTGCGGCGGATTTATCTTGATTCGTTTTTTTCCCTCCAAATCATTATAGTTTTGTCTTTGTGTTTTTTAATTCCAAATTGCCATCTGTTGTCGATCCCTGCCACAGAAAGCTGAGAAGCTGGGCCACAACATACCGCCTCCTTCAGCCTCTTTATTATGATACTATTATTGTTATTTTGCGACAAACACATCACAAAACAGGAACACATTACTTCACGAATTTTTCGATCCATAACGAGTTTTTAGAAGTGCGCGTGTGTGTGCGCGTGAGTGAAGCGTGTGGATCAGGTCAGGAAACGTAGAAATAAATTAGAAATGCCATCCAAGAACAATTCAGCATTCTGTTGGAATTACAAAATCAACTGGATTTATGTGCACAGTCACCAACATTGTGCAGAGATACATGAAGCAGCTGCTCCACAGCGGGAAGGATGGCCATAAGTTCACCAAACAATCCAAAACTTTCATTTTCGTTGCATATTGATGGTCGTTGTCCCTTTTTTTTAAGGCATATGACATTGTGTTTCCTCCTGCTCGGTAGTCAGCTGGGTTTAAATATACAACATTGCAACATAAACAAACTTTAAATGTGTCAAAATTCACATAAAAAGTCACACTGTTTAAATTTGTACAATATTTTTCTATAATAGATTATTCACATTCAAATGGAAGGACTCATAATGAATTGGTAAATATTTAAATTAAACAAATAAATAAATAACATAATAGTTTACATTCACTTCGTTACTTCACTTTTTACTCCAAATACAAAGGCATTTAGCTTCACAACTCCCTGGGTTTTCAGGTGACAGATTCATCTTACAAAAAGTTTAATCCCCATTTTTTACATATATAGTAGGTAACCTAATTATACAATTATCTTCCATTCAATTAGATAAGAAATGTCTTTTGAGAAGACACATGCAATTCCCTTACAAAGCAAAGATTGCATTTGGCTTTCTTGCATAGCTCAATGGACTCTTATTGCTAAAAGACTGATTCTCTGAACTCATGTCTTAGCAAACTTCCCTGATAAAGCTCAAATTTCTTCTCTTGTTTTTTCATTTCGTTCATTTGTTTTTCCTCAATTTGACTTCACGTATCATTAAATAACCTGAATAGAGTTTCCCATTTTTTCTGTATTATCATTAACAAATACATGTAAATAACCAGCTTATTTTTTCAAATATATTTTAAACTAATCGTCTTTATTTCTACTTGTTTGAGAATAAAAATAGGTGCGTATTTTAATTCGGTCTCTGCTGTCTTGAGGTTAATCTGCACTCATGTTATCCTTTATTTAAACAACGTTGTGGGTTGTCTATTTTTCATTCACAACGCAAATTTAGTTTAACAATAACTGTTTACAATCATTCTCACCCAAACTGATGTTTTTATATATTTTTCAAAAGTCTTAAAGAGAACAAAGTTGCTCGTGTTTGTGTTGTGCATCATTGTGTCTGAATCCATGACGTTCCCATCCGCCATCTGTGCGAAGAAATTACTTTGCTTCTGAATTTTTAACTTTATCCAGATGATTGATTAATTGTGGTAGGAGCCATTCCCCTCCCCCTGTGCTTGGAAAGATTGACTGCGGACGTGAAGATCGTAAGGGAAACGGGCCTCTGGGGAGACTCGGTACATTGAATTGTGAGCCAGGGCCGTGCGTCCTGGCGCACTGCAGTAGCGCATGCCATAGTGGCTGTTTTTGCCGTATTCAGGCGGGTCGTCGTGTTTTAGGGAGAATATCCCGTTAAAGTTCATAGGTGGACTCAGCTGGCTGTCGAAATGTGGGCTCCCACTCCCAGGGGACTGGTTGTCGAAGTAGGGCTCGTAAGCGCTGCTGTAGCTGTAGTGTCGGAACGGCTTGGTGCTGGTGTCCAAGCTGCTCCCGCTATGGCCGGGGGGAGAGTTGATGTCTGTACCGGGATACGGGTACATGGCTTCGTATGGCGATCTTCCAGAAAACATGACTTCTCCATTGTGATCTGTGAGAAAATTTCTTGCGTTCAGCTGCAAACAACCAGCCACCAAGTTGGTCGTTGGCTGAGATAATCCTTTGCACAAAGTCTGTACAAATGTGAGGAGGTCAGGTCTCTTCCCTGCGCTCAAAGTCTCTGACAGTGCCCAAATGTAATTTTTTGCCAGTCTAAGCGTCTCAATCTTGGACAGTTTTTGAGTTTTGGAGTAACATGGCACAACTTTGCGGAGACTCTCCAGCGCAGCGTTTAAACCGTGCATTCTACTGCGCTCTCGGGCGTTGGCTTCCTGACGCCGAAGTTTGGATCTATCCATATGCTCCTTCCCGGGTTTCTTTTTCCGGGGGCCTCGCTTTTTTGGAAGTCCATTTTCATCCTGATCGTCTTCTCTATCATCCTCTTCCCTGTCAGAGATGTCGTCGTCGGCCTCCCTCATGTCAGGGTTAGACCTGTCTGGATGGTGGTGTCGATCCTGCTCCAAACTCTCAGGTAGGCTTTCACGAGGATAATTGGCTCCAAATCGGGGCTCACACATCATATGAGGTTCCTCGAATGGCAGCGTTAACATAATTCCTAAAATGAGAGGATATATAATTTATAATGGAATTATAAAAACCTGATGTCTTTTGAAGGTTGTCAGTTAATTACCTCATAGATAAGTCTTCCCAAGAGGGAGAGAGACAAACTGGCAAGCACAGCCAATGTCACAGGCAAAAAAAAAGGCATTTATACTTCATTGTCATTGTAGCCTATACTTGTAAAAAAGAGTAATATGTTCATATTTAAATGGTGTATCAGCTTTTTGGATTAAACAAGGGTAAATATTTTTTAAGACAATAAAATAATTAAATTAATATAAAATAACAGAGTTTTCACCCAAAAAATCACCCAGCATGCATTCCAATTATGTAGGCTATATTGACTCACATGAAGAGATAATAAAAACAGAAGCAAAACCGCACTAACCTCAGGTCAGCGTGCACCTTGCATGGCCTCAAATCTCCCAATTACCGTTCAAGTTTCTTCCCTTGCAAACCTCAAAAATAACAAGACGTGGTTTAAATGTGCGCAGCCTCTTTTCTCCGCCTTCCCGCGATCTGCTCTCCCTTTCCCTCTCTCTTTGAGGAATGACACTCATGCCAACAGCGGGTACCCATGCCATCTGCCGCTGACGTCTTGTGGCAGTAGAGACCACGTGTTCCGCGTCCCACGGGACCTCCGCTCCGTACCTATCATCTGCCAGCTCCGGTAATGGGCACCGGGAGGCCCGCGTTTACCGTCAGAAACACAGACCGGAGAGGGATAACAACTAATACCTGCATGTCCCCCCCTGCAAGAGAGATGAATGAATGTGATTTTATCTAATACAAAAGAAAAAGAAGCATTTCAGCTGCATTCTGAGAACATTCTCAACAAAGCAAGACAGATAGACAGACAGATAGATAGATAGATAGATAGATAGAGAGATAGATAGATAGACAGAGAGATAGATAGACAGACAGACAGATAGACAGACAGACAGATAGATAGACAGATAGATAGATAGATAGATAGATAGATAGATAGATAGATAGATAGATAGATAGATAGATAGATATTCACAGACCACAACAGAAATGTGAACAACTCAACATTTCTTTTCTGACCCTTTCTAGAAAAACTGAATATATAATAGTAATCATAATGAAATCAATAATAATAATAACATCTGCAACAGAAACTTTACATAATTTAAAATTTAATTTCAAAGATCAATTAACCTTTATAAAACCAGTATACAACAACCAGACCAGAGTCATAATAAAAACGGAGACATACAAACAAACAGGTCTATCCTCCATAACTTTTAGAAACAGGTGTGGCAGTGAGCACTCATGACACTTTACACATGGCTTAAACAAATTTGTTTATCTTTTTTCATCTTTCAGACAGCTGATAACTCATTTGATGGACTGGCTATACATGGGACCGCACGTTTAGGTTTGTTTGATACACTGGGGTACATGAGGTTTGCAGGGTTGTGTGATACAAAGAGGTGGCACCACACCTGGACACCACTACCCTGCAGGCTGCTCTCCATTTGTGGGTTCAGCTGATTTGATATTTTTGTTTTTAGTTATCTGGTGTTTTAATTTTTTTAAAAAAAAATTGTAAACAGTTTTTTAAAAATATATCCAAGCCACTTCAATTCATGTTAACTGCCTCTAACGTCTGAACAAAAAAAACAGAAGAGACACTGCAGCTTTTATTTTCTGGTGCCCTTTGCACACAGTGGCATTGTCTAATTAAAAGAAACACATTTCATCCCTTGCGTTCTCATTGTTAACTCCATTATTCACCATCCTGTACCATTCTACCACATAGGTGTTGAGCGATCCAGCACACCTAATTCAAATAACTCTCCTCAATTTCTTGTCTAGTTCTGTCCAGTTATGTTGACTCATCAACCTGATTCAGGTGTGCTGGAGCTGGAAACATCCAAGAGCTGCAGGACAGCAGCCATCGAGGATCAGTTTCTGGACACCCCTGGTGCTTCAGCGTTTCTCAAACTTTTGGTTTTGGCCATTTGCTTACAACACCAGAGGTATTCATGTTATTACTAAAGAATACAGGATCCATATCGGCAACATTTGTAATTTAATGTTTTTTTGTATCTAAAAATTTTAGTTGTGCAAATTAGACCTAGCTAATACTCAGACTGAAAAGAAATAGCATAAGGACACACAAGACTTTGTATCAACCATCAACTTCTACATGAAAGTATCCAACCTTCCCCATATTGCCACATCTTTTTTCACTTAAAGCAAACACACACACAAGAAAGCTGACTCACTGTTAGGTAATTCATACTTGTATGCCTGCACCTCCTAACAGTTCAAAGAACAATCTTATCATTTAACAAACAACCAAGATCTGATGTTAAAGCCTGAAGAAGGAACAATGAGGTTTTATCAGATTTTTTAAAGGTCAGCAGCATCTTGAAAAGTTCTGTTTTTATAAATAAAGGTTTGGGGCACAGGGTGCAACACTGGGGTTAGCTTGTTTCTGAGACATCTCCAAAGAAAATTCTGTGTTTACCAAAGATCTGATGATCTCCTGGAAGCTGAAGCAACTTTAAAAGCCTTTTGGCCACTCTAAAATTAGTGTTAAATCATTCAGTTAAAATACACAGCTGAAGATCATTAAAGGATGATGATTAAATATCATGTAACCCTAATATAAAATATCTTTGTATATCAGATAATGATATACTATTGGAAGAAGTTTTAAAATATAAGAATGATGTGTCAAACTGCTCAGGTTGAGGACAAATGTACATCTAAAATAAAGAAAAAGATTCACCTGCACAATAAAAAGAATTTATCTACATTTTTATTGGGCCAGGCAATAAGTTTTCAGTTTTATTCAACGCTGTCCTTTAAACCCAAATCACATGCTGAACAGCGTGGTGTGATGTAAATATGCTAGAGTTGAGGGAAGTCATGATCCCCAAAGGAAGATTTGATTTCTAAACCTAACTAAATGTTTTTTCTATTCAAATCTATGTAGCATTGATAATTAAACCTGGGAAAAGTGTGAAAGAGTCAATGATGTTTACTCAGAAATGAATGAGAAAAGTAAAGTGAAAAAAAGAGCCGTGTAAATGCATCTCTGTTTAAAACAGATCCAGAAATTCCTGTGGACATCTTACATGCAGAAGATAATGTGAGTATAACAGAGGGGTGTGCACAGTGTTGGTTCCTCAGTATCATAGACATTAAGCACACCCAATGGAAAAAGCCTGGTGGCACTCTGCCAAATCCACGCTGGGACACAGCTGGCATTCGATATGGGTATATGCACTCCTCAGTTAGGTGGAACACTCGCACACACAGCCGCACACACAAACCTGTGCATGTGAATGACCTTGCTGGAAGGAGAATCAGTTGAATAAACTTATCAATCTTTCTATATTGGACATTAAAAGACATCGATCAGTGGCCTGCAAGCATAGAAACTGATTGGTTTGAGCTCAGAACACCAAGATCTCACAAGTAGCATTCCCTAAAGCAACAACAGCAGCATGCACAGACTGTGGAATCTGCAAACAGTACACCTGATGTGTGTGAGACATAGTGCTGAGCATGTGTTCACACACACACACACACACACACACATGCAAGTGTGCATGAAAACACCAGAAATCCACATACGGACAAAGCGAAAAAGGAGGAAAACACATAGCAACAAAAACAGCACCCCCCCCCCCCTCCCCCCCTCCAAGCCTCAGCTGGTCTGCTGATCGTTCTGGTCCAGTTCACACACACACACTCACACACACACACCTACACACACACACCGGCATCTGAAGAGTCAAACTCCCCATCTCAGACTAATCAGTTGACTGCACTAATTGCAAATGCAAATATGCAAATTTATATTAATTAATTACTCCACTAATTAGTTCTCTTGTCTTTTCAGGTAATAAATCATGGTGTGGTTGCGAGTGGATGAGAGAAAGAGACATGGCGGTGATCTTTTGTCTGCTAAAAACCTTGTCTCAATTTGGAATCTGATCCTGTGATGGTTTTTGGGACAGATTTTTGTGAAACCGTCATCCACTTAAACTCTTTCACTTGTTTTTGTCTCGCAGCACTTGTAGCTTAGTTAATTATAGTATTTGTTATTTCATGTGTTATACTTCAATGGTGGAAGCATTGTAATTCAAGAGGTATATCAAATAGCAGAGGTTGGTAAATCTGGTGTCTAGCTGACAGTTCTAGCCTGTCAGCTCTTTTAATTATCACATTATCAGCTTTTATAGGCACAGTGCGTGGTACAGAGCTGCAAATGAAGGCACCACACATCGCATGCTGAGTCGCAAGCATTTCTCAATTGATGTCAGCAGTTAGAGGGAATTTGTGTCTGGATGATGAGTGCAAGGTGAAGTGGTTAAGGGGGGCGGTAATGGTGTGGTGGTACAATCGGATTCTTTCCAACATGCCATTATAGTCACATCTTTCAAGTTATTTCTTGAGTAAACAAAAGAAAGACAAGAAAAACTGATGCAAACCCAAACATTTTTTAAAACTGACACCGTGTTTGTAATGAGCCCTGTAATGTTATTTTCAGTTTCTTAACAACAACTCTTACTATTTATATTACATTGCTTTGCACTGAACTACATGTGCAATTAACTAAATGCCAAACACAAAGGCTAAATGAGGAAGTGCTTACGCTGTGCAATACACAAGTGCAAGCCATTTATTTTGAGTACTTGTTGATACCCAAATGAACCCTTCAGTTGCTGACAATAATAATCTCTGAATCTTGTTCACATGCCATAAAACTGTCAGAGGATTTATTGTCTTTCCGGTGTTTGTGATAAAATGCTGCCAAATCTCGGATAATTTGTTCTTAAGTAAATTCTCAAACATATTGTTTCATTTAATTTTCTTTGATTTGAAATCTGAAAAAAACCTTGTCAGTATATACTTTATAAAAATTACATTAAAATGATTAAAATAAAACAAAAACAAAATATATTCATTGCACATATTTAGCAAAAATCAGATTAGTAATCAATAGCAGTAGAAGCACAATAGTGGGTTTTACACTGAACTTTTAAATGTTTTAATACATTAATACATTTTTTCCATCTTAAATGTGTTATTTGGTAGATTTTATTAATGAAAACAGTCCCTGTTGACTTTGTGAAAATAAACCATTCTGTTTATTTGTGGGATTTTACCTTACTATTAGTGTGTTGTATAATGTTTAAAAAATAAAGTATTAAGCTCAGAATCTATGAGATTTATAATCCTTGAACTGATCTTTACCTCTCTGAAATGTCTAATTTCAAATCCAGTTTATCCTTCATTTACTTAATGACACCATGTAACACCTTTTTATTACACCGGGTTTGTGGGATATATAAAATAAGCAACTGGCTTGCCTATTTATTGGCAAATTAGAACATAAAACCTAAAAATTAAGAACTGAAACCATTTAGCTATTTTAAATAGAGGTTGACCTGTGATGCTGCAGTTGTAAATTGCATGATAAAAAAATGTGTATTTACTCCTAATACTGATACACACAGGTTATCATAGTATATAATGGTGCCAACATAAAAAAAATGTATATGCAAATGAGCTCACAATAGTAAGACACAACATACTCTTATAATATGATAAAAAGTAAATCTGAAGCAACTCCTGGTTTTATTGTGACTAAATGTTGAATGTAAAATAGTCTTAATCACTGCCATAGATTATTTTGCAGACAGAATAAGCAAGAACACGCACATGAAAATAATAATTTATGATTCTTAACTTATGCAAATTAATGTTCTGCACACACAGGAAGTGTTTGCTGAATTTTCTGTTACTACAACACAGTAGATGCTTTTTCAATCAGACCCGATTCAAATCAAATGGATGCAACCGCTTCTCAGCCCTGGATGGACTGGCGACCTGTCCAGGGTGTACCCCGCCTCTCGCCCGTTGACAGTTGGGATCGGCTCCAGCCCCCCCGCGACCCCGCTCTGGGAACAAGCGGTAGAAAATGGATGGATGGGCAACCGCTTCTCAGTCTCTGCTCACTAACTCAATCTGAAACAGGTGTGTTGGAGCTGGGAAACATTGAGAGGAACAGGATTCTCCACCCTTGCTTTAATGCATCGTTTGGATGCGTTTTAGTTTAGTGAGCACTAATACTTTTCATCTTTGGACTCAGTTTTATAATTCTGGAGTATTTTACATGCCTGTTATTTGAGGGCACAGACAGGCTCCAGGAACAACTTTAAGTCCAAAAGGAAAACAGGTTGCGAGACCATCTTGGTGGACAAGTTTGTTGGTGATTTCAGGGTTTCACTGATCAGCTTCCCTCCTACTGAAGGCGCATGTGCAGAGGGGGCTGAGGATTGGGATTACCAGAGGCCAAGTCCTGGACTGGTGTCCTCCAGCTGTGCTGTTCTACCCAATTAGAAACTCCATATGCTGCCCCACTCAGCTGCTGAGTGGCTACACCTCCCACCCACACAGGTGGAGCATTGTGTGCTCCTGTTTGTGTATACGTGGGCTTTGTTTTGATGTTGAGTGCTGGTAGGAAGGAAACTGGAAAGTTTCTTCAGTGTCTATTGAGTGTAGCTCACATAATTCCTCAACATACAGCAAAATAAGCCCTTTACAGCTAACTAATTCAATTTTGTGTGATAGTCCACAACTGCAGTTCTCTCATCTCCTCATACAGAAAGTTTCTCATATTGCCTTTGCTCTATTGATAACACACACACACACCCACACACACAGGTATTTAAGTGGGAGGCACAGAAGTGTTAATAGTATTAAAATATGGGCATATGAATAATGGATATGTTTTTGAAAATGTATAATGTAAAGATGTTAGTCCTGTTAGACGGGATGCAGACGTGAAATGTTGCTGCAGGCGCCCGTTTCTCTTTCAAAGCACAATCTGTTCACACACGTTCAAAGTGTCTGTGACAATCTGTTGTGGTAGAACGCGACACTTCCACTCTGAGAGTGATAAGATAAATAAAAATGTGTCATATTTCATATTTGAGAGAGCGTCACATCTTTACTTTACTATAAGTACGGTATGATATGCATAATAAACCGCACCGTAAAACAGGAGAAGTGTTGTCTGACCATGATGGATACATGATTTATCATCATTTCTCCAAACAGCATGAGACCCTGGAAGCAGCAGTCAGAAAAACACTGTGGCATTTGACTTAAGAACATGAGAAACAAGCTTTCTGTCTTTCTTTTTGACTTTTTTTAGGCTATTTCCTCCTTTGATAACTTGTCATGTTTTCCAAATACGGCACTGAATGATCAACAGGGCTGTGATTTGGTTTTCTCACATAATCAACACTACCAGTGTTGAAATGATATTTTTTGCCATCAACCTAAACTGTCCCACTTCATCAAGTGGGTCCTCAGTTTTTTCCTTCTGTGATTGCTTTTGACTTTTCTCTTTCCTTCTCTGTGTTGAAGCATTAAGAGTTAGGACCCATAAAAATACACTTTAAATGAATTTGACTTCTTAAATTCTTATGAGTGAAACCGGTTTTCATTTGAAAAGGTACGAAAGGAGATTTTAGCTTGCAGTACTAATTCTGAGAATTTTTTTTTTTACCGATTGTGATTGCAGCACAAAATATGCATACATACAATGTTTAAAATGTTTCAGATCAGTCTTCTAACCTTTTAGCAGCTCGAGAGAAAACAAAAACAAATACGTGTCTCAGAATATGCAATGATAAATCTGAATCTAAGTCAGAATCTTCCCTCACAGACACTCTAACAGACTTTTGCCTGAACCAAGCCAAACAATGACTGACAGTAAAAATAATCTGAAAATAAAAGTAAGTCTAAACAGTTAAAAAGAATGCAAAAAACAGTGTGTCACACAAAGAAAAGCAGGCCTACTGCAGAAAACCAGGCTTTTTACTATAGCTTATTCGATAATAGTTATACTGTCAGGATTGGAGGTGTGGACCCAAATGCAGGGTGACCAGGCGGGACTGCAGTAATCAGGTTTTTATTTTTTATTTCACAAAGCCATAACTGAGGAATGCTGCAAAAGGGAAACAAAAGCCACGTTTACATGGGACTTTTAACTAAATAACTTAATTCTGTTTTAAAGAGATGGAAAAAAACACACACGTAAACACCTAAAATGATCATTTGGAGTTAGTTAGTTAGTTAGTTAGTTAGTTAGTTACTTACTTACTTTATTGTCCCTTTATGGGAAATTTGTTTTCACAGAACAATGTACAGTTGAATTGTGCATTTAACAGTTTATAGACATGTTTCAACATACAACAACAACAACAAACAACAATGACAAAGCAGCAGGTCCTGATACTGTGTGTTCATGTGTGGTTCAGTGCAGTTATGTCTGAGGGGATGA
>JBAMHV010000008.1:16748353-16759441 GCA_037177535.1 Pseudomugil gertrudae
CTCATGACAGAAAACACCACAGAAGGCTATTTAAGCACTTAGAAAAGTGATTTTTGCATGCAATGTCCCCTTTAAGATCTAAACAGTGCTGCTGTTGGGTTTAAAACTAGGGTAAATTTCTTACATGTGTAATACCAGTTTATGATATGAAGTTTTTATTAACATGCTTTAGCATTTATAATTTATTTATACTATACAGGCTAAGAATCCTGGTTTAAGGCTAATTGTTGAGACAATATAACATTTATAACAATGTTAATTAGACTGCTTTTGCAATTAGCATAGGCGCTGACCATAACAGAAACTTAAGGTTTGCAGTTAATGTCATTTATTTTTCTGACTTGCTGTGGGTCCACAGACATGACAGTTGCCACATTTGTGCTGCAAAATTTAGTACTATGTCTGAGTTAGATAAAAAAGTAAAGTGAAATAGGAATCCCTCTGAGCTTTAAAATTACAGTACCAGCTTTTGTTCACAACTGTGCTTGGCGTGCAAGGTCATTTCTATGTCTATCTTTACCATTAGCTGTCAGTACTTCTGACACAGTGTACCTATATATTGTACTGTACATGTATTCTTCAGCACATTTGTACAGTACCTTCTACCTGGTACCTGTTCAACTGTACAAATGAGAAATTCAGAGATATTGTTCAGCTTACTAGATAGTCCTTTCATTTTTACTAAAAGGAAGTTCATAAGCTCATAGAAAAGTTTTGAATACACTTTTAAATGCTAAAATAACCAAAAAGCTTGTAATACCAGCAAAAGAAACAAAAAACTGATGAGTTTTACTATGTAATGGTACAGTAGTCAAGAATTACTAGTGTTTACTGTAAATTAGGGTGTTTAGTTGTATTTAAATTTGTGAAAAGCCAAACTGTGTGTAATTTTACTACCTAAAGGACTCACTAAAGATTAGGTCATTCAGATATTTATATGATGTCAGAATTAACCTAAAATCTACTATAACCTTGTGATACATGCAGGGTATTTTATTTTTTTCCATAATTATGCATGTTAAATGCCACATATGATTTTCTTTAATTACTTTGTGTGTTTTAGTTTATGCATTTAGATGACTGAACTTTAATAAAGCTGACAGTACTGAATTCAATGTGTGTGAGTTCAGTTCAGTTCTTTCCCATGAAGCTGAGTCCACCGAGAGCCTCCTAATCAGTTTTCATTGCAGCCAGAACCACCTGCAACCACCTGCACAAGACTTCTCTGCTAGCGAAGGCTTGTATAAACTTTCTCAGACATTTTGACTATGTTGTATTTTTCCACATTGAGACTGTGTGTGACTTTCACAAGTGTTTAAATAAAGTCCGAAGGAGCCGCCCGGGGCAGATCTAGCGGCAGAGCTCTTGTGGTGAAGATCTGTTGTGGGCTGGACTGTCCTTTGATCACAGAGATAAACGTCTCCTGTTTGCTGATTTATGCCTTCGATCTTTGTTGGGGTTTATGGCCAATTTTCCCTTAACACCTTGTCTACCTAATTTGACCTTCTCAAATCTTCTTCATGCAGACATACAACTGTTCAATATTAAAGTATTTTTTGCAACTTTTCTCTGATAAGGTGATAATTTGCAAAAACAAATATTCAGAATCACTAACATCTTGATTTTGCTTTGCAGTGGCTTCCTCCTTACACTGCAATCAAACACTTTCCCACTGCTTAACCGAGAATACGTGATTAAAAGTCATATCAAGCAGATCACAGCTGTAAATAAAGATGTTTTTTGAGAAGGAAAACATTTTTCATAGTACTACAACATGCCCACAAAGCTGCTAACACACTTTGGCCCTGGCTGTTTTTCCCACAACAATGTGCAAAAAAATGTCATCCTGCCAAATCTGCTGTGACTACTTCATAACTCTGCTGCTGTCAGTGCTTTCACCACAGACTGGTGAGCAGGCTGTGTTTGTACCTGAGTTTTATAGTTATACTATGCTACATAACTATACATTTTAATGCATGACCTTTTAGTAGTATTTTATAGATATAGAATAATTTTTATTCTACATTTTATCTTGGGTACGCAGAATTCGAGCATCAGAAATCATCCCTCGTTTGTTTCACAAATACTGTCACATATAAAAATGGCTGTTTATTGTGTTTCTTTGATTACCTGCTACAGTCCAGGCTTAATTTGATATTAAATGGACGGTTGTTAATATGTAATGACTAATTCCAGTGTAATGGGGTCATTTATCACAGGGATATGGACAAAAGGTGAAAATATCATCAAGGTAAAAGACAACTGACCCCTCAGGTTGTTGTAAGAAGTTCTTCATGGCCTTAACCTGCTGAAAGTGGCACGACATGTCAGTGGCCAGCACCATCTCCACCACCAAAGCGCGGAGCTCTCTGGAGGATAACAAAAGAGAAAAAACACGAGTGGCATTCAATGTGGTGAACTGTCAAGCTACTAAAAGCTGAATTATTTTAGAAGTTTCTTAGGTAAATGAGCACTATTTATAATTTCTGCTTTCATAGTGGCTGCTCACAAGGCAGAATAAATAGGATTGCAGCTGTCTTCTGTCAGATGTATAAAACAGATTAATTTTGCCCTAAGTTAAACCTTGACAATGATCCAACTTTGCTGAATTCTGAGAACAGCTAATAAAAAAAACTTCACTTTTGGCTTTGAAACAGTTCATGCTGTGAGTCTGTTCTGCTTGACTTGGCTGGTTTCATGCCTGTTTGCCTGTCTTTAAATGCATTCACATGATATTTGTACATCTAAGTTTTTAAATCCCTGTGCACTTACTCAGTTCTTTTATCTTTCTTTCTGCCTCTTTTATCAATTTGTTCAAATATAAGTGTAACAGACCTCCAGTCATCCTTGGAGAGGTTGTAGAGGATGTTCATTTCATCGTCGTCCTGCAGCAGGCGGTAGGCTGCACTGACGTGATGACTCTCCAAGACTGAGCGGTCATTATACAGGATAGCTGTGTCTGACCTGTCAAGTCAAAAGAGAATTAAACATTTTTGGTTGGTTTATACCTGTGAAAAAAGCCAAGCTCAAACATGGACTTTTTGAGAGCTGCATTGGAAAAACATAAACATAAAATTGGATGAAATTTGATTAACTCTTAGCTGCAAAATGTACAATTATTAATTTGTTTTAAATGATTTTTTAATCTCTATATGTCTTAGAGCCTAGGTTTATTAAGAAACAAAAGATATTTTTTTAAATTGCACAATTTGATCAAAAGGCAACCTAATGATTATATATACAGCTAAAATTAATAATCAGAAAAACAATATTTACCTGAATTTTAAAAAAGAAATTCTCCATGTAAATCATTAAAGTTTAGAAAAGTTTATTTATGAATCTGTAAAAATGAGTAAAGATGAGAGAAATGGTCCAAGGTTGTCACATTAAAAAGTTCACTGTGTGTGGATTATAAATGGTTAAAGACCACTAAGCATAGGATTAAAAAGCTCATTTAACCTCATCAATGGCTTGTGGTTTGGCATTCATTTGTATTCCCATCCCATTACTGTACTGTGGGTGATCACAGAGTGACTGTAAAGCACCCATGCTGTAAATAAAAACATTGATCGTGTAAGTCAGTGCCATGCATTTTTGATTGTATCATCCATTACCTTGTCTGGATGTGGAAGTTGTTTGTGGTCCCTGTGTGCTCATAGTCATGCACTGCCGCCGCAAAGATCATGGCAAAGATCTCGAGTTCAGTCAACCAATGCTGGAGGCAAAGGTAGAAGCAAGAATGACACGATGGGAGGGAGGTGGAAGCAAGGGGAAAAAAATATATCACAAGGATCATAAGGGAGAGAGAGGGGGTGTTTAAGAAAGGGAGGCAACAAAATGAAAAAGTTACGCAGTAATAGGAAAGAGGATGGAGAAGCAATGAATGCAAGAGGACAAGATGGACAGTGATTAGACAAGAGAAATGAGGGACCGGCAAGAGGGGATGGAGCGAAAAGTACATTACACCATAAAGATGTTGAGGAGGTATGTGATATAAAGGATGGAGACAGGAATTTGGCACCAAGAATACATTACCACCAGGTTTGAAAGGAAAGAAAAGGAGAGAAAGAGATAAAGGTGAGGGAAGCAAAAAAGGGTCATTCTAGGTAAAACAAGCTTCTTTGACACCACTCCGTAGTCACCACATGAAAGCACAAAGGTCAAACTTTAATTCTGCTGCTGTTTAACAGATGTTTCCTCTTCAAGTTTTTATATAAGTGAAAAGATATTTAAAGAACTTTGTGTCATTGGCAGAAGAAAAGAAAATACAAAATATGTTTAAGAATTAACTCAAACTAAGGTTGTAAAAACGTCACATCTTTTGGGGATAATTTGCTGTTGGAACAATAACCTTATATTTCTGCAAAGCGATAAATCATTAATCTTAAACACAAAATGTAAAAATATACACAACCTTGTTGTAGATTCCCACACATTACGCAAGGTTTTCTTTAAATTAACAAACAGAAACCAGAAGATAACGTATGTCTCAGAATATCGAAGGTGTTGGAACAAGAGCATTTTTAATGTCTGTGTGTGTTTGTCTTTAGAAGGACATGTTTAATCTGTGATTGTATGCTACATCAACACACACAGCAGTGAGTCAGCATGAGCATATTTTTTCTGAGATGTGCATCTATTTCAGTGCGCTCACATACAGAGAGAGAGGGATTTAGCTGAGGTAACCCCATTGATATGGGTAATAATCAACAGGGGAGTCATTAAGAACTGGGTGTGGGGACAAGATGGCCAATCCTTTGCTCTGCATTTCCTCATAAGCCAGTGTCACAAATGACCTGTTGATTGTTGATTTAATGGAGTCTCGAGGGCCTGTGAAATGATAAATGCTGTTGTTTTGCCCTCCCAGCAACCTATAGTTGTGGGATTAATGTGATTTCCTCTGCAAGGCACAGCCCAAAGAAACACACCATGTCAACAGCTGTCGTGCCCACATTATTAAAGTGATTAAATAAAAACAGTGGGAGTGGAGGCTGCTCCTTGGTTGGCTAGTTGGAGACTTTGAATTCAGGCTAGCAGGTTTTTTTTGGAACAAATGTTGTGTCACAAATGCCTTGAAGTCAATTCTGTGAGAAGGAAAGAAATATAGGTCACCAGATCCATGAAAAGAACAAAAGCAACACCAAAAATGGAATGGGATTGAGGCAATATTTTAGTTGGCATTATGTGACAGATTTGAGTGTCCCATCCAGACACAGTTAGCTCTAGTAATATGTGGAGAATAACACCGAACATATGGACTTCAGCGTGACCTGATGTTTTCTTTTTCATACTTTCAAAATGAGCATCTGGACCACAAGCTCAGTTTAGAATAAAAATGTTTATATATATATATACATTGTTACGGGTGCCTGTCATTCATCTATCATCTGTCATTTTCATCCTGCCAACCTGCCTGCACCCTCAACTGGAGAGGAAAAGATCATCAACTACACCTTCTCCTGCACCCTCTGGATTCGTCAAACCCTTCAGTCAATCACTATCCAACACACCAGCAAAACCAGGAAATAAAAGGCCACATCACCATTCATTCTGAAAGAAACTGTTTGGTAACAGACTTTCTCCTAGGCTTATGAATCTGCAGATCTTTGAACTTTGTGACTTTGGCTTATTTTTTGTGTGGTACACTTTGTAAATTAGATACATTTGTGGTGTTTAGCTTAGTTTAGATTTGGGTTTTGGTAATTACACTTAGTTTAGTATTTAGTATTCTTGTCTTTTGTATACTTGTTCCAGTAGTGTTAAACCTACTTGGTTTTTCAATTGTTTAATATTTAGATAATCTGTAGTTTGAGTTAGGCTAGTTAAGGTTTTGTTTTGTATTTGTATATAGTATTTTAATAACTTGTAGTTTTGTAAATGGATTTAACATATATTTTTGTTTGTACATTTACTTAGGAGTTTTGAGTGCTTTTGTTTGTAATTAGTATTACTAGATATTTTGTTTGATGATAATTGTTAACCTTAGTTATTGGAGCTGCTGCCTGTTTTGTTTTCGTATTGGTATTATATTTCTTACCTCTGGGATTTGGCCATCCCAGTTTATGTTTGTTAGGTATTTGTTATATTACTTTGTTGTTTTCAGCAGCTTTCTGGAACCCCAACTCCTGTGGTCTAGGACCACTTGTGTGTACAAATACCCTCTCTGAAATTAATAAATTCATTTTCACATTTACAACCATGCAAATCTTATGTGGTTACGACAAAACCCCTCTGCCAAACAGGGTCGTAACTATATATATATATATATATATATATGTATATATATATATATATATATATAAAAACCTAGCTGCGATTCAGTGTAAGTATATAATTATAAAACTGAAGGCTGCTTGAATAACATTTTGTGGGTGCAAATATATTCACTTTTAGAAATGTGGGTTGATGTTTTCAAACCTTCTGTGAGCAAAACTGCATTTGAGGGGTAATTATCTTTCAGAGGAAAGGCAGCACTTCTTTCTTTTTTTAATACCATGAAAGCATGGCTCATGGATTCTCCACAAAAAAGGGAAAAATGTCATTTTTAGGAGCTGCATGTCAAGCATAGCTTCAATTAGGCTGGCATACATCAGCTGACAGAGATGTTCTGAATACCAGGAAGATGAAATCCCTTTTGATTTCACAGACTAAGCTTCAGTCCTCAGAACTTCATGAACATTCACAACTTACTTCTGCAGATGCTTGCTGAGAGCTCAGAAGAAATTATACCACATAAGCTGTGGGTATCATACTCACCACCATGCCAGTCTTGAGTAGCAGATAGTGTACAGTCTGTGTGACATCAGCAGCATGGATCAGGTTGTGGTAAGGGTTTTTATGTTTGCTATATCCAACTTCCAGTGCCTCCACAAATGACACGACTGCAGAGATTGGGATCTGACACCAGACACACCAAATATGTGAATTACACTGCAAATAGTTAAAAACCTCTGATATTCAGTTTGTGATTTAAATGACGATCACATGCTAGTTGAATGTGTGCAGCATCTGAAATTATAGTCATAAAGTCATGCACCCTGAATCATTTGGGCTATTGCAAACTGATTACACATTCATATCAGCTTCATTGCTCATGTCATTTACAACCAGATGCTGACACTTCAAGTGGATTGTTCTCAGCCATTAGACATTGTGGAAAATGAGACACACAACTATCAAAACAGATGAAGTGTGTCCAGGTCCCCTTGTAAAATGATCATTGCTGAAATACAACATCTTGGTCTTATGGGTCCAAAGAGACTTTGTTCTTATCTGTTAAATCAGGGACATTGAATTCTGTGTTAAAGAATATTATTCTCTCTTTTTTTTAATGACAAACTGTATTGACAACCAGTGTAGCAGTTTATAATATAATGTTGATTCTACCTTGAAGCGACTAATGAGATCATATCTGGTGAGCAATTCATAGAATATGAATTTGAGTGCGTGATCCCCACTGGCCTCATTCAGAGCGAACACATCAAACGACCACTTGTCAACA
This sequence comes from Pseudomugil gertrudae, assembly GCA_037177535.1. Lineage (NCBI taxonomy): Eukaryota > Metazoa > Chordata > Actinopteri > Atheriniformes > Pseudomugilidae > Pseudomugil > Pseudomugil gertrudae. The sequence goes on from JBAMHV010000008.1 coordinate 16,755,855, forward strand.
TTCTGTGAGGAAAGAGAAAAAAATAGAATATAGGCCATTATAAATAATATTTTCATCCTTCTTAACAAAAAGGAATATTTTTAAAACCATATCAAACAAAATGTTGAAAGGAATGGTGCTGATAGTCAACTTCTATGGCATGTGTGCTTGTTTTATGTGAACTAAGTAGCTTTTTTTGTTTCTGCCTTAATTTGTGTTGCACATATTAATACCTTAAGCACAGATATGACAGATGCAGGGTAGCTGAGTCCCACCATATTGGAGGTACGTCGGTACATCCTGTTTGGATGAGATAAAAACATCAAATAAAGAGTACTGCTGAGTGTAAACACTAGAGGTTTCCACATCAGCCCCAAACCACAGCCTGGAAGGTTCCCCACAAAGACTAAACCTTCAAATCAACACAACTCAGTGTGAAACTATGCCAGAAAGGTTAAGTTGACAGGAGGTAAATGCTGCTGAAAGTCAGTTTTTTTCAAACGTAAAAAGGTTGTAGGCTTCATATCAGTAATGAACCTAATCACAAGACTGCAAAAACTGGATATGTAACTCCCCAGGAAATCTTTGGAGTGACTGAATTCTGCTTCTACACTGCTAATTATGACTCATTTATGAAATGCTGCTAAGTCAAGATTATACATTATACATTTCTTGTACAGTCCTTTGCAAGATGCTAAAGAAGTGATGCACAAATATTTAGAGTTTAATATTCAATCAGAGAAGGTGGATTTCTTTTCCCATAAAGCTCAGACTGCACCAAACTGATCCAACTTGTCATTCTCAGTCTCCCTATTCCAATCTTTCTTCATTGTAACAGAGTGCCTTCTGTAAAACCAGATTAAGGAAGATTATAGCATCCATGTTAGAGGCTTACTAATATAAACAAATGCATGTTGCATGTTACTGTGTGATAAAGCACAGCCTTGGAGTGAGGGTTGATACCAACTCTCTGAATGATTGTGCTCAGCCATGCTTGCCGAGACTGCAATGATGTATAGCCGACACAGGTGAGGGCTGCATTCTCCACAGACCACACACATTTCCAAAGCAAAAATACCTAAGGCAAATAGTCTCTGTACATTCAGGCAGTTTCTTTCATCTGTTTTCTGGTAAAAAAAAAAAAGAAAAACGTTATACATTTTCCAATATTCTTCACAAAATTTAAAGATATCAGATACCAAGCAGTCAGACCTGAAATTGGATTTTTAATTTGAAACGGCAACGTGACTGGAAATTGCACATGTTTTACACATGTAAATCTTATTTAAATTAAAAATAGTATCATTAAAATGTATCATGTAATATAATGGTGAATAAAAATTAAAGTATAATAATTTTGCCATTTTTTTACATTGTTTATTAAAGTCACAAACAGGCTGTCATAGATGTGGTACACACTGGACAGGTGATCAGTCCATCACAGGGCCAACAGAGAGACAAACAACCACTCATGCTCACCATTCCTCAGGACAATCTAGATTCCAGAATGACCAAACAACCTAGCGATGCATGTTTTTGGACAGCGGGGGGATGCCGGAGTTCCAGAGAGAACCAATGCATATACAGGGAGGAGATGCAAAGTCCACACAGAATCTCCAGTGTTCTGACCTCCCCTTAAGCGTTGAAACCTTCCTGCTGTAAGGCCACAGTGCTAACCACATACCACCGGGATGTCAAACCTGATCTCACACCTGATTTTACTCACACATTTTTTTCAGCTATGCATATGTGGAAAACACAATATACAATCAGGAAGAGCGCAATCCACTATTGCAATTACATTGCCATCCTCAATTTTATGACTTCAATTCTTTTTTTATCACCCATTTAGAAATGTACTTTAATATTTATCAAGTCTTTTCTCATAAAACAGAAAATAAATAAATACTGGATGCAAACATCATGTAGTGTCTTACTAGTACTCATTTGTTTTGTTCTGAGCAGCACTTTATGCAAAGTACCATGAGAGGATGACACCCTGGGCTGAACTTTACCCTAACACTATCCATTTGATGTGTTACTTCAATTATGTAAAAGAGACACACCAAAAGCTTATCATAAGTACAACTGACACACTACAAGTGCCTAAAGTGGTTTGCTATTTAAAAGCACTGCAGTGAGATCATGGTGATTCATTAATCAAATGCAATCTGTGCAGAGCTAAACTTTCTATATAGTTAGCATGTTTGTGGTTGATGGCACACTATCTAGCAACAACACTGACACGGAAAAAGAAAAGTGTGCTATAAATATCAAATATGTTAAAATGAGCAGCAAATGAACTAAAAATATATAAATGGGAAGTACTTAAACACTAGATATTTTTCTATCAAACTCAGCTGGTATGAAAATGTATCTAACAAATTTCATATAGAAGTACATAAATATGTGTAAAACCGTTGTCCTTTTGAATCTGCTACGTAGAACCAAATTAAAGATGCTGATTGGATATCTTTAGATCTTTCTGTGCAAATCAGGTTTGATTTTACAAATGACCATTTAATGACTTCTTAGGGGGAAAGACAGGTGGGGGTTGACCATATGAATCATTTAATTTGTGATGTCATTATTTCCAGTTGTAAGAATGTATTTGTGCACTATGCGTATTATACCTCTCAACAAATATGCCAGCCTGAACAGCGTGCACGATGCTGCGGAAGCGAGGCTTTTCTTCATTCCGTCGCAACATCAGGCCCATCTGTCTGGTAAAGGTGGAAGCCAGCCAGTCCCGCACCTCCGAAGGCACAGATTCCGACTGGATATCACTGAGCTCATCTTCTGTGTCCACCAATCGCCTAAGGGAATGGACATATTAAGGGCAAGCCAAAAACCACAGAAAAATGCAAAGACTGAAGGGTAACTAAAATATTTCACAAGGGATAAAACACAAATCCTAAAGCTGTTCATCAAAAATATCACCTCTTATGTAATATCAAAACGTTGTAGAAACACCAAGATGCTGAATACAAATCCAGCTGTGACGTAATTCTCCATGGCTATATTGACATGTGTGAGGGATCAAAAGCAAAGCCTCAGAACTGAAAACATGTTCTCATGGCAAAGAAATAATTCACATTATGCTTATAATGATGCTAGGTGGATTTTGCTCAGGATAGTCCTGCATCCTCCATCCTGCAGTAGTCAGACCAATGCTGACCCTGATCCATGTCGATCTAAACGATGAGAGGTTTACATAATTACATAAGCCTGATTATAAATCAGGTTCTGACAAATCATGTTGATATATTTCTTCAACTTAACGATGTATTACAAATAACCTGCCATAAGAACTATATTTCCAAGCCAGAGTACTTTTTGATTTTTGATTTAACCAGAAGGTCAGCACGTCCACAAAATGGTCTTTAAATTTTAGAACATAGTAACAAACAGCCTACTTGGCTTTGCTGTCTGTCAATTAAAGATGACGTCTTATCAAAGATACATACCATCTGCCCATGTTTGCCACGCAGACATTCGGTGGTGCAAGGATTGAAAAAACATGTATTAAGAAAATATTACCAATGTAAGTGCAGCCATACTATCTATCCCAAAAAAAACTTATATATATATATATATATATATATATA
>JBAMHV010000008.1:16813373-16828656 GCA_037177535.1 Pseudomugil gertrudae
GAATGTGGCTGGGGAGAGGGAAGTCTGGGCTTCCCTCCTTAGGCTGCTGCCCCCGCGACCCAACCTCGGATAAGCGGCAGAAAATGGATGGACCCTTCAATCATTAATGCTGTGGTGCATGGCACCATGAAGTACAAACAATCAGAAAAGCTTCACGACCTTGAAAACTTAACTGTATTTTGAAAAGTGGAAAGTAGTGTGTCTTATGTGGATTACAGCCATCCCCCTGCTTTGTTGATGTAAAGTTTAGAAGAATAAGACAACCCCTCATCTGGCTTAAGGATTACTGTTATCCAAAACAGAAGATATCTTGTTTTATAATGGACCAATTCCACTCAAACCATGCAGGCCATGAACAATGAATCAATACACAATAATCTTACTAATACAACACAGACCACTTACAAGTCAGTAATGAAATCCCAAAAAATTAGTTTCTGTAAATATTAAACAATCTGATTCAATGCACTGAGTATTGCACGTTGTATCATAAAACGTTTACTACTTAATGTTAGATAACTGGAAAATAAGACATTCATTATGAATGACATCATCCTGATAATAAACTAGATGTCATGGCACTTACTGAGACCTGGCTAACATTGTTAATCCTGAGTGGATTGAATCAGCACCTGTTTTAGACACAGAAACACAGGAATTTAAACATATCATTTCAGTACCAAAGCCACTGACCTCTTATAGAAAAAACAACTATGACGTACCCATTAACCAAGTCTCCAGTGATTCAGGTCATCAGAAGCAAGTCATTTAGTTGCTCTTAAAAATAAATCCTAGGCTGCTGAATGTCCATACATCTGGAATAAACTGCCTGCTAATATAGGACCCATTACAACTCTGTTTACATTCAAAACTAAAAATAAAAGAATTCCAAGTTTATTTTTATAGGTTTTTCTTTAATACTGAGAACCTGCAAAGCATTTCCTGGTTTTGTTTTATATTCTATGCTGTAAATCTTTTTAAATATCTACTCTGTTTGCATTTGTGTATTTGTTTGCATGCATGTGCATGCCTTTGCTAGCCAATTAATAAATCTTGTGATGCTTGTTTTTATACTCTCTTTTATATATTTTACAAATTGGTTTGGCATGTTATGAAGTGCTAAATAAAAGTGCCATGGCCCTTTTTCTACATGACCCACTTTCTCGGTAAACTCTGCAAATGGACAGATGCATAGTTTAGACTATGCTTCTATATTTCAGAATTCATTGATCAATTCGGATCAACCAACTCCAACTATGATGCAACCACTGCCGCCTTTATAAGACATAAGATCCCGGTGCACAGTAATTTCCTTTTTTTCAATGTAATACCTTATTATCAAACCTCTTTTGGTCTCATTTGTCCTGAAAGCATTAATTCTGTTGCCTCCCTGCTTGTACATGGATCTTCAGCAAAGTGTGGTCAGGCAGGAACAATAGCTTCAGTGAGATCTCTACAATCATAAATGACTAAACATAATTCTTTTGTCTCATCTGTTTAAGTCAGTTCTATTATCTGGTTTTAGGATTTGTATGGAAATGTACAAACTTACCATTTTGAAAAAAATAAAGGGATTTTGAATTTGGTGGAGCTTTAAAACTGCATTTCTGTAGAATTTTAAATGGTTCACAAACTTACAAGCACCATAGCATGTAATAAAGGCTTTCTTAAAAAACATAGAGAAACTGTCAGAAATAGGTAATTTATCTCCCGAGAATGTTTTTCCTATTATCAAAGTGTATGGACAAAGAAGGAGAATAAAAATGGTAAACATTTTCCTTAGATTGATGTGTTTGTATATTTTTGTTGAAAATAGAAGAATTGTAGAATTGCACAGAATACCAAATGAGACATTTCTGGCACAAATGTTGCACCACGTCTTCATCTTTAAAATAAGGACAGAAAAGCTTACATTTTTTTAAATGATCCACAGGGAAGGTAGCAAACCATATGTTGGTTTGAGAAGTTACAATATTTTTATTTTATGCTTTTTGTTGTCACATTTGTGGTTCCTTTCTTCCCCTCCCCCTCCCTCCTCCCCTTCCCTCTCTCTCTCTCTCTTTTAACAGTCTTTCCTTTACCCTCACATATTTTCAATGCAATTAAAGCTTTAAAAACTTTTAAAGTTTTCATGTTAACAGCAATGATCCACGTCTAAGTGTGTAAGTAATCTCTTTCAGACAGTATCTAAATAAATGTTGGAAGCTAATCTCAAATATACTAACACACACACATATACACTTGTTGGAAAAAGTCAAAGTGAATATACTTACAGTCCCCGGAGTCTGAGCCAAATCTTTTCTATCTGTTCTGGCTGGAGGTACTTCAGGGCAGTACTTTCAAACTCCTCGATCTCTTTGGTTGGTGACTCCATGTCAGAAAGAGTTCCAGATGAGACAACAGGATACGGAAAAGAAAAAATTCAAAACTTTATTCCTTGACAGGTGTAAGCAGTGACGAAGACGCAAGAGAAGGCTGCAATGTGACGAAACCCAGGATGTCACTGAGGTTTCCTTATTCACATTTGTAGCCACCGCTGCAACAAACTGCCTGCCATCCTTCCCTTTTCTCTCTTGTACAATGAGAGAGTGTAGTTGAGTGAAACTGAATAACTCAGGGTAGGGCTCAAGCAGCTGTGACAGTCGTGAAACAATCCAACTGCACCTCTTTCCTCTCTCTCTCTCTCTCTCTCTCTCTCTTTATGGTCTCTTTCTTCCTCTCTCTCGCTCTCTGTAATTCGTTCACTTCTCTCCTGTTTGAGCACAGGGGTCCTGGAGCCGTGCCATGCTCTCCCAGCAACAACGGGATGCAGACGGCAGGGCAGTGCAATCCGGGATTAACGCTCAGTGCCGAGCTCGCCACACAAGAGGGAGGGGAGGAGAAACCGCACCCGTCAAAGAGAGGGAGGAGTCTGACCAATAATGAGAAACCCTGTTCTGTTTTATCCAGTGGAAAACCGCAGGGAGTCAGAGAGGAAAATGAATGGGGATAAAGAGGGACAAGAGGGTGAGCCCTTTAGGGAGAGAGAGTGATAAAAGGTGAGAAAAAACAAGGCTGAACAAACAAATCTACTGATTAAAAGGAAATACTTCAAACATGAGGGATAATGCAGCAACTACACATGGTTCCAGGGTTTTTTACTCAGTTTCTTCTTGCATCGGGAATTTAAAGATAAATTTCATTTAAGAAGAGAAGATTTTAGAAAATATAAGCATTACTTAAAGTTAAGAAAAAACATTTGCTGCAAATTTGTATGTTTTAAGTGTATCCTTTTGTCTATTAGTTTGAAACCTTGGTAATACATTTGCTGTACAACATATTAAAAGGCATGCCAAAGGGGATTAAATAGGATGCAGGGAGAGCAGTGACACTGATTTGACAGAGATTACTTTGATCCATTGAGTGCATTCGGGACCGTTCTATAGTCAATCCTCCCGATTACAAGATCTGTAATACATAGATTTCTTTTTCTTGCTTTTTAAAAAACAAATTTTAGTATTTCAATACCACAGTGTTTTTTAGGACTTTTTTTCACCTCAGTTTGGTCACAATTCGTTGGAGATTCTAAACTGAAGGTGCTTTGTGACATTTGTAGCCATTATGAGGCTGATTTCTGCACATATTAAATGTCTAAACAACAGAATGGAATCTGAAAATTTGCAGTTCTTATCTTTTGTTTTTTCCCAACATTTTAATGGAGCTGGTTTGGTTCCATTACTCTGCCCTTAGAAGCAACACTTAAATTACACAATGATGATGTATACGATATTATCTAAAGCACCAGGTAGATGAGATTTTGAGGAACCATCTCATCTGTTTTCAAGCCCAAAACTTGCAAGGATGATTCAACACAGCACCACCCTCATCTCACTCACCAAAAGCTTCCTACCATATTCTCAGGTCTTTCAATTACTTGATGCAGGGTGCAGGGATAATGCCTGGGCGCCTCCTCAAAGAGGTTCCTGCTTTCATCTACTGAGATGGGTCCTCCATGAGGAGAAAGGAGAAAGGTTTGTCTGAGTGCCGAGTCTGCTGATGTTCTCAAAGGGGCACTCACCCATGGTGCTTTCTCTTCGTCTTTCAATTTTTTTCACTCTCTCCCTGCCTGTTATCTATCAGTTTTTATCAATTTGCTCTTTCATTTCAGTGGAGGCATGCTGGTCCCAGGAGATTTGAAGGACAGAGATGGCAGGTTAGCTTGAGAGTAACCTACATAGGCTAAACATAGGCTGTTTACTGTACAAAGGTCTCCAGCATGGGGCTGATGAACCATTTCATCTGTAGGTCGAGGTGTGACACTGAGCGACAAAAATAACAGTAGCTGATTTAGATTTAGACTCAGACTTAACTTTATTGATCCCTTTGGGATTACTCCTTCAGGGAAATTAGATTTCCAGCAGCCTATATTTTTAAAGACTTCTCAATACAAGAAAATGATACAATAAATAGAATGATATGAATACAATGAAAAATAGAGAATCTATATATGGCCTATGGATAACCTAAAATAATTGCACTGTGGTAGTTATTGAAGACTGGGTAAGTTATTGAACATTACCAGTATATTATGACCAGTCCTCTTTCTGTCTTCTCCCTGAGTGAGGCGTTGCAGAGAGTGATGGCAGAGTGGACAAAGGAGCTCTTCAGCCTAATGGTCCTAGAGGGTGGCTGCTATAGTCTATAATATCTAACAGTTTGTAATTTGTAATGCACATTATGAGTCATGGAAATAAGTTTATCATAACAACTCCCTCTTTTTTAATAAAAAAATGTATATACAAAATCTAATATCAATAAAAAATCATCTGAAAACTTTTTGTAACTTTTTGAAATGTCCACTTTCTGCCATCTTTTGGTACAAGTAACATATTTTAATAGTAATGGTTAGAATATAAAAATATTGCTTGAAAGTCTGTAACATTAGTTCCAACAGCCAATTGCTGTGACTACCATCTCACATATTCACCTGTGTGTGGTCAACCCTGGTCCACCCCTGCCCTGCATGTCTCAGAGGCAACCCTACTTTACACACCTGAATGGAATAAATGCTCGTTAACAGGCTGCAACGAACTTGATGAGAAAGTTCATTAATTTGAATCATGTGTTAAAGTAGTGTTGCCTCTAAGACATGCAGGGCAGGGGTAGTTGAGGACCAGGGTTGAGAAACACTGGAGCATCTATCTGTTTTCTCCATATATAGTTGAGGGCTGGCATGAAAGCCTCGCTTCATTCTGCTAAAACAAAGTTGCCCCATTCATACGTCCTTTGTGAAATCCCCTAATTATACATCATGTGATGTGATGTGATCTCAATCCAAATCTGTTCCGTCTCACCAACATAAAAGCACTCTGCTGAGACAAAAATCTGCAATAACAGCATGACAATATGGAACTATTGACAGATTTCCAGGTGGAATTTACTCAAAGCACCCACCAACCTGCAACCCTATCTTCATATCTGACAAGAAATTTAGCCCCTGTTGGTCAAATGACACTTTTTACATTTACATCCATCAGGGATAGACAGTGTTTGTGCCCATCCTCCACTCTGACCTCCTCACTTTTCTGACTCACCGCACAAATGGAACACTATTTCCTAAATAAACGCACCAGGGACAAAAATAGCAAAGCTTGGAATCATCTGTTTTTATCTTCTTTTTTTAACCACCTCCATATTGAATGTATAATGCACAAGACTACAAAGCCAATGGTTTTCACATTAAAACAGCAAACCAAAATAAAACTTCACTGAGCTAGCCTCACAATTGGAAAATCTGTATAAGATAAAAACAATCCTATATCGACTCAGATCCTATCTGTGTTTTTGCTATTTTTCTCATATCTGCCCAGTTGATCTGAAAATGGGTTTTTCATCATACTACACTTTGACACTTCCATGCTTTCACACTAAAAAACACACCTCATTCTTACATTTCATCACAGCTTTTACAATCATCTTTTCACCCTTCCCCTTTTTAACCAGTTTGATCCCCATCTCGATAGCTAGCTTTTGTTTTAAAATTCCCCTTTCAGTTTGTGTTATCTGTTTTGTATGTGTTGTGCATTGTACCACATTATTAGCTACGCTGAATTTTGATCAAGGCAGGGGAAAGGTTCGTATTATCTGCGTGCACTTGTTTCACTTAAGTTTAGTATGAGAATCTTCACACTTGTAGCCCATGATTTTAGGTTTATTTTTCATGTTATTTATGTCTCTTCCTGCACATAAAGCTCACAGTCTATGTGACACCATGTGCTGGTGCATCAACCTCTTGCGAAAGCACATCCTCATTGTGTATAGTTCTTCCTACATCTCATGCAAAGTATGTAAAGAAGGCGATTTTGGAGCAGAGTGGATTTAAGGAACAGAGACTATTTTTTTAATAGATTACTTCAACCAAGGAGTAAAAGACACAATAAAAAAATAACAGTAACAATAGGATCTCAAGTTTTCGTAATGTTATGCACTTATTCAGTTTAATTTTGAGCGATTTATTCACTATAAAATCAATGAAAGGGTAAACAATATTCATAACAGTCCATGTTTACTAAAAATATCAATGTCAACAATGAAGCCTTAGTGAGAGATGTGACCTCTAGGCTTTGCAAAAAAATCTCATAATACTTTAATTAGGTATTACCTGATGAATGAAACACATACTGAAAAAAAGTATTGTAGCAATGTGAAACAATAATAATCCAACAACAATGTTGGATGTGTGATTCAATATAAGGAATACTCAGAGGCATTTCTGTTGCTGCTCATTTTCATGCCATGCCTCACTGTTGCCAAGTACTCTGTCAGTAAAATTGAGAGTAATTAACAGGCTGAGAAGGATATTCTAATAGAGACACATCTGCACAAAGCATTCAAATGTGTCACAAAGACAGAAACAAAAGTGTAAGGGAAGAAAAGCAGAAGAAACAAAGTGTTAAATGCTGAAAGCATTGCTTTGGCAATGGTGGTGGTTGGGATAAAAAAACAATAACATTGTGCTTGCATAAGTGATTGTTTGCAGAAAATGCTTTACACACAGCAAACATCATATTTAATTTCTTGACAGATGAGCCAACACAGGAGCTTAAACTAGTTCTTTCCTTCAGGTGGTGAAAATCCAAATAAGTCCCTGATTAATTACTAGTACAAGTGTTCACAAAAAAACCGACCCCAAATGAATCAAGTCATGGCAAAATGAATTATTTGTTTGACTATGACAGAAGGACCTGCTGGAAATTACAATGTGCTGAGGTATTCTTGTCACTGTGCTCAAGCTCCTTCAAAGCTCACACACTGAAACCAAGACATTAACAGCCCCAGCCATTTGGAGGTACATGAAAAATTCAAATCTCATTTAAATTTCCAGAATGGCCGATAAGGATAGCTATGCATCAAAATATCAAGCACTTTTACAGTAATGACCACATTTTGGAGGAGATCATCTATCACAAAATACAATTCCCCCATCTATACTTCATTTCTCTTTTTCTATTGGAAGTAGTGGAGATTCAAAGACAGGTGAAAGAAATTGAGGGCACTCAGCTGTACAGCTGTATTTATTTGAAGAGTTACAAAAGTGGAAACATCCAAAGAAAAAAAAAAAACAACCTATTACTTTGTCACCAAGCCAGAGCCTAACAAGTCAAAGGTGGTGCAGCACCTTAAGTGAAAACTTGGGTGAGAAGCAAAGCCATCAAACTACTGAGTGGCCCTTATACAGGGATAGGTCATCTCATAGAGCAGTAATTAAAGCAATCTTAACTATAAAGCCTGTTTTTAAGTGTCAAGCAAATGATTCCTTTCCAGTTTTGTTCTTGAAAAATGCTAGTTTTTGTGACAAACACTTGTGTAAATGCTGGCCACTCATTTTTCTGTTTGGACCAAATTGAAACAACCAAAATATGTCAATAGACATTTAAAGTGCTCTTCATGGTCCAGAAAGGGACATGCGTATTGACATGATCTTTGATTTTTGTTATTATTTGCACTCTTAGTTTCACCTTCATACATAGAGCATAATAAGTTAAGGTTTAGTCAACGATCTTGAATGTACTGTAATACCTTGGATATTGAAGATGTTTGATATAATCTTACATGCAGACTTTAAGATGGAAAGATTTCAAATAAAACTTCCAGTCGTTGAGGTATACGTAACAGATTGGTACAAAATGTTGCTAGGCAGTTGGGCTAGCCTGGTTACATATCAAATATAGCGTCACTGGCACTGCCGTAGGCACATGGTCTAGTTGTCCTCACTGTAACCTCACAGATGTCAAAGCCTGGCATACTATTAATTCACCATGTGTTTGTTTATGGCTGACATAACTGTTTACTTACAGAAGTGCACAGAGCAACATTAGTCACCCACTGCAGCCACAGTTTTTGTTAGCTGATTATGCATCAACACGCTTTTTAACCTCATTTGGTTTGCTGAATATTCAGTTTCCTTAAATAACTTCCAATGTGCCACCACTACCTGTTAACGAACAAGTTAAAACGGCAGTTTCTGAGATCTTATTGGTGGAAAATCACCAGCTCCTTGCAGGAATAACTGGGAACAAAACATTTCAAAAGCAGAGATACTGGTTACACTGTAGAAACTAGATAAAAAAAAATATTGCAATTTATAGGTGTTGGAATTAATGTTCATATACATTTTTAAATATTCTGAATCATTAACAATGTTATTATTAATCGACCCTCCTTACACCTATACAATACCTTTACATCTTTATTAGTACCATCACTGTGTGTTTCTAATGTCACTCATTCATTACATAGAAATTCCTCGCAAGTTCATCTCCATACATGCAGCTTGTTTCCTCTGCCATACGCATAATCACACACCAGTGAGCATACTGGGGGGTTCAGTGTAGTCTACAAGGACACTTGTCACATGGGTGAACAGGCGATGAAATTGTAACACCTGAGACCTTGTTGCCTAATAGTACTATAACACTTAACTCCTTGGTGTCCAAGCAAGTGTCTTTATTTTACTCTTCAAACTTTAATTACTAGACTCTTTTTGTGTGTGCATGTGTGTGTGTGTTTGATCACATTTTTACAAGTGAAGTCCTGGAAGCTACAACAATTAATCTACTACAAAGTGAAAATAAATAAATACAGGATTCATCCGTTGGCATGTTTGCATGCTTCTGTCATTCATCTCCTTACAGGGCCTTACACACCAAGCCCACAATCAGCCTACAAAAACATCTGAAGCTCTAGTGAATGCTCGTTTCTCTTACAGTTGTCTTGTGTAATGCACTATTGGCCATGGATGATCTCGTTGATTCAACATGTTGTACCTGCTTATGATATGATACATTATATTAGTCTTAATGGAAGAAAATAGGCAATCTGAGAGTTTTGTAAGGAAAAATATATATTTTATAGTAATTCTGTTTACACTGGTGGCAAAAAATAATATTTGTGAGTAAAAGAAGTTTTGAGATAAAATAATGTCAAATATTTTTTTACTTGACATTTAAAAGGAAGATATTCTTTTAAAAAACCTCAAAATCACATTTTTTTTACTCTGTCAGAGTGGAAACTTTTACTTTAAATACAATTTCTTCTCTCTCAAAAAAAAAAGTTTTTGCTCTCGTCTCAAGATTTTGCTACGAAGTGAAAACTTTGCCGGGGACGGGCTCATGTTGCTATTTGTCTTTCTCAACCAAACTGACAGCTGGATGGTGTTCATTTCTGCATGATGGTTGCACCTTTCTCATCCCATCAGTCTGGTAAAATCATGTCGCTTAGCTTCAGGCTCGAGTCTGGTCTTGCCACAAAACCAATGTAACCCATAAATAACACCAGTAGGCTACTTAAGGCTACTCTCTGCAGCTTTTATCACAGCGATGGCTTCAGAACATCAGTAGTCTACATACTCTCTATACTCTTGCATTCAATAAAAAGAGTGTATGGTGTATGTATAGTGTAATGAAGTGGTGGTTTAATATGGAATTAACTGAGCTACTCTTTGGTCCATAAACAACATACAGTCACACAAAGATTTATTAAACCACCTCTGTTAACCAAACATATGGGTTAAGTAAAGAAATGCAGGTTTTACAATAAAATACTCATTACTTATCTAGAACTACAATAATCTGACTTAAATGTTGCTTTATGTATGGTACCCTCATGCGCAGGTGTAGGTCTTACATAATCATTGGCAGATGGAGGAAATCTTTGCAGCATGATTAATTGCAGTTTATTTCCAAAGACATGTAACATGAGGTGCCATAGCAGAGGATCTTTGGCAAACGACTTTGCTGTGAATTTTTAAAGTCAGTTTGGTGCTTGACAGCTCTACATAAGCTTGACTGTATATAGGCTTGTGTATATAAGCCCCACAGCTTGACCAATTTTAGTAAAAATGTTTTTTATTTCTGATATAGATTAATCTGTCAATATAAATAAGACACCTCAAGATGATTATTTGTGCCATTTTTTTTCCTCGGGTGAAAAAATAATAATTCCATATTATGCAAAATTCCATTTCCAAAGGTTTTCTAACAGTCATATGTCTCTGCATAGCCTATGAGACCCAAAAATAAGAAAGTTCAGTCACCCCTTGCTTCCTTGTTCCAGATGTTATGTATCGTATCTAGACAAGTGAGTCTAAGATGATTCTGTGTTTGACTTTGCAACGGGAAATGACCATGATGAGCATGCCCCCTAATATCACAGCATGGGTACCAGCAAATGCCTTATCTTCTCTCTAAGAGGAGCATGGACAGGATGTGGAAAGTGACTGTCCAAAAGTTTTAAAATTCAGACACAAAAACAACAGCTGTTCTGAGTAGAACTGAATAAAGGACTAAGCTGAGTGATTAATTATAAATACAGTGCTGTTGGACACTGTTGGAATTGTTAAATAAATGTATAATACGGGACCTTTAACATAAGACCTAAGCTGAATCACGTTTTAAAGACTCACAAAAAATTGTTCTATATTGTACATAATTATTTTTAAAAAAAATAGACTATTTAATGCTACAATCATTCAGCTCTTTCAGTTTAGGTTTTCAGATTTATGATTTAGAATATTTTTTAAAAGTATCGTAGTGACTGAAGGCACTCACTGCTACGCCTGATGTCGTGTCTTCACCAAATATGTAGCCCCCATACAGCTTTTTTCTAAAACCTGTTATTAAATTCACACTTATTATAAAATTATTAGAAAGGAACAGGTTGACAGTGCAGTCATAAAGTCTCACAGAACCAACTACACACTAAATTGTTATTTCACTAGACAGTGAGACTAAATGTAAACTAAAGCAAATGCATGAGGCCATATTGATTTTCATTAAACTCTTACCAGTTATTAATATGGAAACTGCCATACCTTTGCACTGTTCTTTTTCATAGAACTGACCGAAAGTGATCATTCACGGTAGTTTTCAGTTTATATAACTATTAGTAGACCCACTGGTCAAACGTTTAGACTCACTTCCCCATTATATGTAATGGGGAAAAGTGTCACTATAGTTTTGTTTGTAAAAAAAGAAAATCTTAAATGTAAAAATTCCCTCCCCCTTAAGATAAATCTTCTCATGAGCATTTAAATGACAAGCTTTTGCATTCAAACGATTTCTATCATTTACATGTTTACGGTAAGTTAAATGGTGCAGCTGATATGATTTTTACTTGAATCTCTTTTAGCAAATAATGACTGCTACTTTACCATAAACCAGTCTACAGTGGAAGATTTGTTGTTTGTCAAAGGTGAAGGCTTAACAACCACTAAATTGCTAAAACTAACAAGCTCAAAGTAAGAAACATAATACATTTATTTTGTTACGCTAAATACTCTGATGTCTTCCTACATGGCTTCAAGGATACAACTGCTCTGATCATATAATTAAATTTATGCAACAATGGAATGTGTTCAAAGCATTTGTAAAGCCTACAGAGAGAGGGGTACTTATGCCATGGTTGAGTGAATATAATTCACATTGTGTGTTTAAAAGCTGCCATGTGGACAGAATGAATGTACTATTAGAATGAGGTCAAAGGATGCGAGGTAATGGGGAGGAAAGTTTCAAAGAAATCCCTCTAATGCGTGTTTAGCTTGTTGGTAAATGCCTTTAAAAAAATTGCCTGTGGTACCGCAGAAGATGAATTACACAATTAAATATATTTTTACATTTTTGGTATATATTCTCATACCAAGGAGGTGCCTCCAGTGTCTTGGATGTCCTTACAGTATTTATATTTCACACAACTGCTGTGGTAACATGATTTTGGAACTTTTGCTGCCCATTCTGTCATACATTGTTTTGGTGCAATTTAAAGTTGTTTACTGTGTTTCATTTCCTGTTAAGAACATTTTGCCTTCTTAAACACAATAATATGAAAAATATTCTTATGGGTTTTTTTTTTCAAATCTGCACCTGATAATGGGTGGTTTCTTCTGGCATCATAAATGAGAGGTCATGCCTTAATCATTTAGATCAATAGCTCTGCCACTTTCCCTTCTGCTTGCAGTTGCCCTGACCAGTGGAGGCTCATTAGCGGGCTAGTGAGGCTAGTGATGGAGCTTGTTGCTTCATGGGGGATGTCAGTGGGGTTCTGTAAACCTGCTGCTGCAGCCAAAGAAGAGGTCATCTTCAGACACTGTGGGCTGCCACAATAGAGACAGCAGCCTTAATCAACTGTAAAATTCACAGCAGCACATAGCATCCAACTAACCATCAGATGAATCTCTGTTGACCACAGAGGACACTGAGTTTCAGTGCCACATGTGCATGATTGCATTTCTATGTGGATGTGTTGATTTTGGAACAAATCTATTCACAAAGATTTTTGCCATCAGTTTCTATCAGTCATTGTTAATCAATAGTTCATTATACACTGCCTTAATTTTTTCACAATGTCCAATAACATCATACATAATACATATCAATTTAAAACATGATAATGATGCCACTGCAGGATTAATCATGATTAATAAGATATCTCACACAACATAAATACAACAAAACCATGTTATATACATTTGTTTTGGGACTGTAATATAGCTGTCATTTAGATTAATTATTAATTATTAACCCAGATGCAAATAATGGGATTTTTCTTGATTGTCCTAAATTTCTAAAACTTAAAATTACTTTCTAATGACAGCATTTTATCTATATAGCAATACACAGCAAGGACTGCAGTTGCAGGTTATTGCTGTGATCCCAATGCAATCATTTTCTACAATCATTTGGCAGATGCTTTTATCCAAAGCGACTTACATATTATAAGCAATTTCTTTAACCATAGCTATTAACCTAACATGCATGTCTTGTGGGTGGGAGGAAGCCAGAGTACCCAGAGAGAACCTACACATACATGGGGGGAACATGCAAACTTCACACAGAAAGACTTCTTGCTGTGAGGCCACAGTGCTAACCACCGTGTCATGGCGTTCTCCATCCTGTTTATACAACTGCTCATCAGTCTCTGAACAGAATCTGGTGGTTAACAGGAACTGGAGGTTTGCAGGGTATTTGCAGAGAATTATCAATATTTTTCACTTTCCCATCAAAGGTTATGTTGTCATGGCTGAGTGCAAAACCAAGAGGCAAGACATTCATTCTTTCACTCATTCATTTTTATATCGCCTAATCCGATTCAGGGTTACAGCGAAGCTGGAGCCTAGCCCAGCGATTAGCAGGTAGGAAGCAGGTACACCGCATAGGTTGACAGTCCATCAAAAGGCCGAGTACAAATGTAGGGATACCTGAATGGTCTCTCGACCTCCAGACAACAACTAGACTAAATGTGGTTGTGAAGTGATTAAATATGTAATCTATTGGATCATTTTAATTAAAAATGTGCACTTATTGAACCTAATATCCAGAGAGTTGTTTATACATTTGCTGACAATTATGCCAGACAATTTGTCTGCAGATAAAATAAAGATGCCCTGGATGGACTGGCGACCTGTCCAGGGTGAACCCCGCCTCTCGCCCGTTGACAGCTGGGATAGGCTCCAGCCCCCCCCCCCGCGACCCCGCTCTGGGAACAAGTGGTAGAAAATGGATGGATGGATGGATAAAATAAAGATGCTGTTTTTTTCTTTGATCAAATTTACACACTTTGTTTTGCAATATTCTGTAAGCTCATTGTAACATGTCTTTTGAAGCATAAAGGCAGACCACTTCAGACAAGCCACATCTCAGGTTTCAATTATACTAAAATATACCAAAACAACAGGAAAAGCCCATTCTCTGTCCCACATGGACTCTAATATTAGCTGACAATGTTCATAACTAAATAAGTTCATAACTAAGGGCATCATGCATTTAGTGCTCATTGGGATGTTTTATGCATTTATATGAAAAAATCACAGATTTCACTGACTGCAAGACAGTACAGTATAACTCATTGAAATGCTTTTAAATGCAAACCATCGCTAATGAGCAGCGAGTGGCTCCAACCACACAGATGAGTCAGCATGTGTTTAATCACTAATGGCTCAATATTGCATTTTAGTGCCTCAATAAAAGACTAAATGGGCTCTTAATTTTGTGTTTTTAACAGTTGGAATCCAAAAGAAGCTTCAGCAACAAATCTGAGGCATCAGGGAGCAAATCAGTTGATCCAAAAATGGTAATAAAAAAAAACATTGCTTTATTTTCATTGGAAATGCTAAAGCACTTCTTGTTGCCAACATTTTGTCTCTCCTTTGTTTTCACTTCTATCCTGCTCATATCTGCTCATGTGATCCTTCTCCATTGACCAGTGAAATCTAATTTTCACTGAATGGAGGATAACAGATTTAACACTGTGGTTACATAATTTTATGGATTAGCAATGGTTATGTGTTCATTTAATCGCCCAGTAGCATAATCTCGCCATTTGCAGTATCATTCACTTGTAGATCCCAAATACTCCCATTAGTGTTGCCTTCTATTTACTAATGTTGGTGTGGCTGAGACGTAGCCTTGCTTTAATGGGATTAACACAAGGTACACAAGGTAACACAAGGTAACACAAGGTAACACATGGTAGTAATAATAATAATACATTTTATTTCTAGGCGCCTTTCAGGACCCGAGGTCACCTTACAAAGCCATTAAAATAAAAAAAAAAAAACATGAGAATTAAAATCAGTTTAAAACATAAAAATAAAACCACTCCATTCAATAAGATTTGTTTGTGTATAAAAATGTGTGAAAGATTGTTAATTTGTTGCAGCTATTATCAGATTTTTTTTTTTTTTTTTTAACGTGTCTTGTCCAGCATCACAGCAGGCAGAATGATGGTCTGGCTGCTATATTGTGCTGAG
>JBAMHV010000008.1:16831858-16850583 GCA_037177535.1 Pseudomugil gertrudae
CAGATACCATTCCATCTACTACACCTGTATATAAACCAAAGGATGTCATAGGATCCCGCAGAGTCAGAGATCAGCAATAAGAGCGCATGTTAACTATTCTTGTATAAGGGAATATGTCTTATCCCCTTATACAAGATATTTACTCAGATTATTTAAATTACTAGAGATGATAGTTTTTTTTTATTTGTAGTTGTATTGATAACCGAACTAAACTTTTTATGCACAAAACTTGTCTTTAAGGAGAGAAGGATATTTTTAGCTGCTTTGGATTGACTGGTGTTTCTCCTACAAATTTGGAGCTGTTTTATTTTATTTTATTTTTTTTTTATGAAAGTGCAGGCTGTGTGTCCAGTCAAGAAGAAAATCACTTTTTTACTTGTCACTACCGAAGTTTAAAAAATGGATGTAAGCTCAGGGGATGATCTGTACCCAAGAGTAACAACAGCACGGTATGTTGAAAGGTTGAAAGAAGCACCACAGAGGAGGAAGGAAAGCTACATGAAACAACAGAATGGGATTTTCCAAAATCTGTCATCAAGCAAAACATTAACTGTAAAGCTCTTTAAAGGTCATCAAAGCTTTTTCTTTTTTCTTTTTATTTGCAGTATTGGGTGAATTTTAAGTATCTTCTGACAACTGCTCGATTCTCCCACCTGCATCATTTGTAACATTCTCTGGAACCATCAAGGTTAATTGGAATCAGGGGTTAAAGACAACATGGATATGCTAATGCTGGTTTAAAGTGCCTGTTATCAAGGTGGAATCAATCATGGCCAAGTCCCTCGAGGTCAGCGTCCATACATAGCAATTACCAGTGTGAGAAAGTGAATCAAGAAAGCTAAATGTCAGACACAACACTATCTTGTCCAGAAACAGTAAACAGTCTTTTAGCAGCCAGTCTCATAAATATAATTAAAACCCAACTCCGTTACAAAAGCACAAAACCAATATAAAGTGATATACACCAACTTGTTTCCAGACTATATACTACTCCTTAAACCAATGCATATTATTACTTTGTGAGATCATTAGCTGCATATAGCTATTCATGTCTCACTTCACCCTTTATTCTCTTTGTAATAACTGGCAAATAATAAGCAGGAACTATTTTTGGCATCATCACTAAGGCAGGGTGACAGTAGCAAACCTGACGGCCGTTTTCTCTGTGGCATCTGGTTCATCTGCTGCAGGAAGATCATCGGCCAAAATCTCCTCAGGACTCCGTGGGTCATTCAGGGGGGCCTTCTGCTCTTTGCCTTTCATCCCCATTCCTGCTGTGATAGCATTCCACAAAGCATTTTGGGACTTTGAGCCTGCAAAACAAAGTATAAAATATAAAACAAATATAAACAATATAGCAAATATATATATATATATATATATATATATACACACACACACACACACACACATTATATATATAATGTATATATATACATATACATGTACATATGTACACAGACACATAAATAAAATAAACAGCAAGACCTATTTCAACAGGTGGAGGAGTTATGCTGTACTTCCAAGGGAGAAAAAAAACCAGAAGTCACTGCCTTCATAAGATGTAAAGAGCTATCAGTATTATAGCAGAAGAATAAGATAATTTAACACCTGTGCAATGCTGCCCTCATGTGGATGCATACTGTCATTGGTTGCATAGAAATTAAATAACTACAACTGATGCTACTAGTAGAAGTTACACATCAGAAGTTAATCTGATTAATTTTAAGGCAATGAGGAGACATTTTAAAAACATTGTGCAAAACTCAATTTATTGTTTTTTTTATTTGTCTTTAAATCAGATGGCCATTAATTACTACAGCTAATATCCCACAAACACAGAGTAAAACCACTCTGAAATGCTTTGTTCTTATTTTACTTACGTGCAAAACTGGCCTGGGGTCTGGAAGAACTCTCTCCATCCTCATTTGCCACTGAAGGAAAAAGTAGTGGTGAGGCAAATTATTAAACTACAAATAATGAATGAATATTCAATTAAATAGCCACAACTATACAATCAAACTTAACTTTTACGAGTTACTAAACCTGGCACACAAAATTAGGAATTTTGTTTAGATATCAATGAAAGTTAGAATATTAAACGATTTCCTCTTTTTTTAACTACTTTCTAAACAATAAAAAATGCTTTTTATTAAAAGAACATTTAAAAAAAATTGAATAACAGATTTATCCCTTTTTTCATTCCTATTACAGGAATGAAGCAAATAATTTAGTTGTGGCACAAGAAAAATATTTGAAGTGTAATAGTTAATGTGAAGAAGAAGAAAACTAACAAAGTGCCCATGGAAATGTGTTCATTGGTTCATTGCATCACCCATCATGCACTGTCCACAGAAAATCCCCTGAGGGGTGGTGTTTGACAATATCCATTATGATAATCCAGTACATTATCTTCCTCATACATCTCCATAAGTAGTAAGGATTACTGAGTAGGTGTTTCGTCTGAGCAAAACTGGTGCTGAATGTTCACAGCCAGTCAACAGCTGTTTTAAACCTGAGTGGAGAATGAGAAGATATAAATACCAGCACAACAACATGAGCCTGACAACTGCTCAAATGATGTGGAGAGGTGCATCAAATGGAGAACTTGTTGAACTTTCATGTTGAACTAAAACATGAGGGGACCAGGCTCAGTCCCATAACTGCCAAAAATAGAAGAGGAACAATGAAAACCAGAACATTAACTCTTCACAGCTCCTAACAACTGCCCCCAACAGATGGAACCCTCATGAAAAGATGCTGAGATGAAAGTAAATAGACCATTAGGCACAGTATACTACTGCAGTACAGCAACTAGATGTTATGGGAGTCATGCTGTCAGACAGACCCAATTCTGACTGTAATGAGTGTCAGCTTATCTCTGGTGTTTGCAGAGGACTAGCCACCTGGAGAGGAAAATACTATTTCCACACTACATGACAATACGTATGTTGATAACTGTAGCACCCGAAGCTGCACTATAGGCAATCCCAGAAAGGTCTCACATGCTGGACAGTTAAACATATTCCAAATAGATTATTGGCATTTATTATCAACTTTCAATTACTTATTAGATACTTAACTGAATTTATAACTGCTCAATGCCTGGGTTTAAGGGTCACATAATGAATTTAAATGCGAGGAAGTTGACACAGATGACTGATATATTGATCATTTATGATTAATAAAATATCCAAATACAACCTTTTTAAGTGCCAAATAAAAAAAATGTAATGAAATTTCCTCACATCACTTATTGCTGTACCAAACAATATGAAACTGAAATATCAGATATGTATTAGCTCCTTTATTATTTTACTAAAATGAAGAAACCTACAACCCTGGCTCATTAGTCAATGGCAGAATTTTGCTTTTCCCTTGAACATTTATCGTGCAGCTGAGTGGTCGATGCTGCATAAAACTGTGGGGCTCATCAGGAAAGAATATCACAGAACTGCAGAGCTGTGGGATTTAACAAGACTAGCTTCTATGTGAAGGTCATTATGACATGGTCAGGCTATCCACTTTAATTGGCTGAACTCACAAAACCCACATCTTATAGTAAATGAAGGTGAGTTTGTGAAGAAGGTCTTTCTATTGCATCGATGTGGAGAGGACAAAAAGGTTAAATTTTCCAGTGACAAGCAAAACTTTCAATTTTAGAGAACTTAACATGTGATGATGCTCAACATTATCAACATTGAGTATCCTTGTAAGGTGCACATATTCTCTGTACAGAACTATACTTTTATGCAGGATGAACAAAAGAAAGAAATCAAATATAAATAGTTGCAACAATATTTCTAAAATGTTGACTTAATGGTGGTTCTCTGTATAAATAAAAATATAAATAAAATGACTGAAATGTTCTGTAATGTAATTAATAGTAAATAGTAATTAATAGTAATTGCTAAAATGAATTAAAACCAGCTGAGCTTTGTAGAAGTTGAAAAAGATTTCACTCATGTGTTATATAATTTCTAAAATTTTTGGTACTTATTGTTTGAAAAAGGAATGGATCAATTTATTTAATTTGTTAAATTGCAAAAATAAATGGTTAAATTTCTAGCAATCAACGCTTTGTTTAACAAGAAAAACTAAGTAAACAAACATGCTACCTACATCTGGTGTTATCTATTTGTTTGATGGCATCAGGAAGTGATGGAATCAGAGGAGCAAGGAGAAAGCTACAGACCAAAGGAGAAAGGGTGACAGCCAGAGAAAATTGTTATGGCAGAATCCATGAGAAATTCCTAGTTTAAACTGTGGGCAATGCTGAAAATGAGAAACCTGTGGACAATGCTCATTACTGAACCAATCTGATTTAGTATCAAAGATGGAGAAAACAGAATTTACACCTAAAGGGTGTTTTACAAACACCATCAGCATGAAAAGCTGAAAACAGTTTTGTATAAAAGCAAAGTGTGTGATAGTCCCAACACTCTACGAGGATTGCCATCTACGGTAATTTTCATTGCCTAGATCTGAAGACTCGTCACTGCCTCCCATTTCTTTCTGTTCTGATAGTTCCAGTACAATAATGTGCACCACAAAAAACATTTATTGCAGTGCTAACCATTAACATTTACCTGAACCAAACTAACTAATCTGATCTAACAAAAATACAAGAAACAAGTACAAATTCTCTGATGCTTCAGCTATTAAAAGGGTTGAATTCAGGACTTCCAGCAATGTGTGCTCTATTTAATTTTTATTTGTTTGTTTGTTTGTTTAAGGGCACTAACATAGTTTTCATTTATTCTTATAATATCTTTGTTTTGGTTTGTGTAGTTTAAATATTTACTGTGAAAAAAAGTGTGTGCAAAATACTTTCTACTGAGAAAGCTTACAGCTTTCCAGGAAACCAGCATAAAACACCAGTGTTTATTACATCTCACTGTCACACAATGTGTCTTTAAAAGTACTCATTTAAAACATTCCTCAGACACCTGAGTTTAATTGCTTATATTTAAAACAACTATTGAGGAGGGAAATGGCTAAACATCTGTAAAAGGCAACCTAATGCTGTATTTTTTTATACAAATGTAAATATAAAGATAAAACAACAAGGTGTTGCACAAAATATCATCAAAAGGTAAGAAATTATTTATTTTATTCAAAGGTGAACCTTTCTCTCAACAGTGAAAGTGCAGGTTACTCTAAGTTTAGTGCAAAACTACACTGGTTTCAAACTTACCTAAACTTTGTAATGTACTGTAACTTTGTAAAAACAACTGGATTAATATAGCATACAGGACAGCTGAAACATGGAGATGAATGTGTGACAGGCCTATTTATCTGGTCACATAAGCAAGATTCAAGTAAACATCTGATTGTTAGGGGACTAGATGTACAGCAGCTGATCAGGTCACAGTGCTGCTCCACGGAAATTAATGGAATATACATGCACTCAGACAGATGCAGTTACTTGAATAATAATTAGTAGAGGTTCAATTAACTAATTTTCTGCAGAAACCAAACTGCTGAAGAGCTGATTATAAAACCTGCCACTGCAACAACCTATTACACCATCACTCTGCAAAAGTGTGCTTATTATTATTTTTATAGGACAAAGTGTTCTCAACCAGTTTTTAACCCATCCACGCATTGTCTAGCCTCTAAAAACTAGTAATGAAAAGCAAAATTATATTGAATGTGTCACATTCAGAACAATATTGACTGAAAGAGTTTCATTCAACACGGAAGAACAGATAATGGCAACATGTCAGTGTTAAAAACATAGTTTATGGTGTTATATTTGGCAAAGAGCAAGATAAGCTCACTTTAACCTATGAGTTCTATGTAAGCATCTCAGGCTGGTTAGTGAAACCCAATTTCAACATTTTTATAAGTTATTATTGCCCATACACTTTAATGTATTTGTAGTCTAAGTTGTACTGCTCATAGAAATATAAAACAGTGACAAATAACCCCACTATGAACAAAAACAGCAGTGTGTACATAGGCAATCCATTTCTATTGCAGTTTTTAAAGGGTTAAGTAGAGAAATCGAGCAATTCTAAATATTGTCAAGATATTTTGCTAAAAGCTAACACTGTTCCACTGGAGCAGGGGTGTCCATATCCATTCCTCAAAATCTGCCATCTAATTAGTTGATGTTCCTTTTCTGCATGTAATTCCGACACTGCAGAGGCCTGGTGTGTTGGACAAGGATGGTAGATCTTGAGGACCAAACTTAGCACCTCTGATCTAGAGGGACTGTCAAAGGGTCATATAACTATGGATGTGGGGGTGACAAGCTAATACACTAGACAGAGAGGGTAAAGGGTAACCAAAAAGATGACTAAAATCTATTGAGTGGATTACTGAGGAGAAAATGTTGAATGCAGAAACAAAATGCATTCAGTTTTTTCAATGTCATCAGTAGAAAAACAGGACTGCGGTTTCACCATGGAAACGAAATAAGTGTGTGTATAAAATCCAACTCACTGATGTTTGAATCTGTGTCCTTCAGCTTTTATCTGTTGTTTTCTCCATAGTAAACAAGAAACAGTCTCCACTATAATGATTATCTATGGGTATGTAAGGTTTAAACCTCATGGTATGCAGAATGGTGACATCCCCTTAGGTGCACAACTAAATATAAAAAAAGGGAGAAGAAAGCTATGGACTGCAGTATGGACAAAGTTAGGTTTATTTGTGTTTGTTTAACTTCTTTTTTAGCTTACAATTCACAATACGTCACCAGACAATACCACAACCATTCAGTACTCTAACACAGGAGTGTAATCACCAGTATGACCCCTACAAACATGCAATACAGCTTAAAGTTAAACATCATTCAAAATACTAAATTACATGACACTGTACACATTTACTTTAATCAAAACAGCCAATACTAATAAAGTAAATTAAGATTAACCAATGGGATTAACCATTAAGCACTATACACTCTTGTCAGCAATACTCATGGGCGTGCTTCCATGATAGTGCTGATATCACCTCAAGAAGAAGGAGAGAGAGATTAGAAGCAAACCAAAACAACTACTGAATATCAACTTACTGTATTACCAATGGATCCATCTTTAGTTAAGTAATACAGCTAAAACAATGAGACAGATAAGTGGACTACATGTTTGTGGTTTGTGTGCATCACATGAAACAGCACCTGCTTAGTGAGGGAGATGCCTGCATCTCTCACAGTGTAAAATAAGATGTACTGTTCAATAATATTGCAAATCAAAAGTCCTCATAAAACCTACTGCCTCTGAGGTGGGAGGGGAAATGTATCACTGAGAAAAGGATAGTTGGTATCACATGCTTAAAGCATATTTTCAAACAATTCTCATGGTAGATAGTAAAAATCTTGCACTTGCTTGTTTCACATTAAAGACATGGGTAGATCTTTGAAAATAAAAATGAATGAATAAATCAATAAAACTAAGAAACAGACAAAAAATTTAAACTATGCTTACCCAACAGAAGAAAGAGGGGGTGTATCCAAAGCAACAAGGAAGCACTTGAAACAAAATATTTTATATATTTATCATCTATTGGATGAAAGTCTTTACTGTGATTCTTTAAAAATTTTCTCTGATCAATGGGAAACATCAAACTCAAATGCACGACTATGACGCAAGAGCAAGAGAGTGTGAAAAGGTTATCAACACAGACAAATCACAGTCATTAAAAAAAAAACTAAAAAGTTTTACATAAAGAGAGTTGTTCAAAAATGCAAGTATCCACAGAAAACCTACAAACTAACTACCACAATAAACTACAATATACCAGGCCACAAAACAGAGAACTGATGGAGCACATTCGTGAACTTGTTCAATGTAGACAAACAGATAAATAACAATATGGTGAAGTATCAAAGCAAAAAAACGATATTTGTGTGGACTGATGATGAGGAAAAGTTTCCCCAGCATTACTGCAAGCAGAAGGGTCTGGCTGAAAGGGGAGCTTTACGGTTATAAAGAAAATTACATTTTGTGAATATATGGATTTTGTTTATAATTAGAATACCTTAAATCGTGGGAAGGAAGTGTGAGGAGAAGGAGAGACAGAGTTAAAAGAAATAGACAGTTATAAATGATATCAAGCAACACTGAAATCTATACAACTTCAAAAGCGATCAGACAACCTGCGACACCTGAACAGGAACAGCGATCTATAACCGGTGAAATAAAATAAAGCAGAAAATGAAGAATGAAAACAAAGCATCCATAAGGTCTCTTTACAGTTTAACAAACCTGATAAAAAGGTAAATGAATAATTATTATCTGGAAATTATAGCAAAAGGAGTAGCAGATATCTTTATGCCATTTCATACACTTTAGATCTGTTTTCCTTGCATATTCTTGGTCGTCTACGTCTCCCTTTATCAACACTGTCCCCGTCTCTATATATTTACTGTGCCAAAAACAAATTGAGGGGCATGATGGTAAATTTCTTCCAGAATTATTCCTGTAGTTTTGTTGACTTGTTTTAATGAACCACAATTCACATTGTGGATGTTTTTGAGGAACAGCCCTTTTTTAGAGTTTTTTTTTACAAAGAAGCTTTTTACTTTAAATAAATACCAAAAATACACCAATAAAATGTTATTGAAAACTTTGATAACCACTGATGGAAGAAATTTGAATAATTATATTATTATTATGTCAACATTTGTAATACTTTTTATTTAACAGTAAAAAGACTTTATGGATACCCTGTGTAACTGGAGCTATTTTTATTGATTAAAATTTCCCAGCAACACCGTAGCTAAGCCTGTTTGTGATCGAGTGTTAATGCACAAGATGAGATATGATTACTGTGATTGTACAAATACAATCACATCCTCTCCAAGGATCAGGAGGAGACGAGGCAGGCCCTCAGATCCTGGCAACCAGACTCATCCCCAGCAAGTTTACCGCATGATCATATATCCAGTGAGAACACAGCAGAGGAAGGTCCAAACCAGAGGCCCCACAGCTATGGAGCCCCTGGGGGTAAGGATAAGATGTTCAAGCAGACCGGAGTTTGTTTCATGGTCCATACCAGAGTGTGAATGCTCATTTACACTACTTAAAACAAACCATACTATCCATGGAAAAAAAATATTGCAGAAAACTAAGAATAACTCAACTCAATAAGAAAACTCAAAGATCATCACATAATTTAGATCAGGTGGATTTTTACAAACTTCCACATTTTACATCAAATTACATTAATTTCATATACAGAGTTGAATATTCTTAGTACGGGAAATAGAAATCCTGTCTGGCAGCTGTTCCATCTAGTCATCAAACCAGCTGAATTTAATGAGCCCAGTTCATCTGCCTGGTAAACAAGCGTGTTAGTGAAACTCCCGTTCTAAATGTGCAGGTAGATCTAAAAACATGGCAGGACTTTTACCTTCTGGCACCTAGATTATATACCCCTGTTCAAAAAATTATAAGCAAGCAATGCCGTTGATATTTTCTCACAAGTTATGTTTTAAATATATCCAGGTGTATATCTGAGTAACAATTGATGATGTGTTGAAACTGGATTTCTGTACAAGACTTAAGGTGGTACGTACATAGGACATGCATTAAAATGACTGCTTATCATATGTAAGTCGCTTTGGATAAAGGCACTTACCAAATGACTATAAAACAGAAGTAAAATTCTCTGCTGTATTGGTATATGTGGATATAAATGTCTCTTCTTGAAAGCATGCTGGGGAAGTTTTAGCTTTGGAAAGACAAAGAACTGCATGTCAAGTGACAAAAGTAATTGTCAGTAATTGCAACTTTTCTAGAAAAGAGCGCTGTCTTTAAATTCAGCAGAGGAATAAAACAATAAAACAAAACTCAGACATCAGTTGTATGAGAACAGAAAGTGGAAACAGCTTGAACTGAACTGCAATGTAACAGATCTTCATTTGCTAAAAAAGTGCTATGAGGGCAGCAGGAGGAGAAGACAGAAGGAGAAAGTTAAAATAACTTTTTTCTGTGCGAACCTTTTAACATTTACAGTGCTTCTAAGCACAAAACAGGACCAAACACCTCAGCTGGATTCCAGGCAGAAGCTGCCAGGTACAGTTGAGGTTTAGAGTTTAATAGAGGAGAAAGCACAATGAGTCGAGCCAAGCAAAGAGGCACCAGTGTTTAAGAGTCACGCATCAGAGGAAGTGATGCTGTGCCGTCTGAAACCTAGGACCATTGAGCAATTGATTGTGACACATGATAGTTACCATGACAACAGCCATGCTTGTGTGGAATATGGCCGAGATATAACCCATGTGTGATCGAGTCAAGTCTTTTGGACATAAGAGATTGCTGTCATATAAGTGAAAAATACTAACTTTATTTTCTGTGGGAACAAAAAATATTCCAGGGTCGCTTTTTTAAATGTATCATCAAATATTTAATAAAATCCTAAAACTTTCTCCTATCTTATCTAGAAGATCTTATTTCATAGATACACGTTGTCTGCTATAAACTGTTTAGTATCCATGTACATCTAACAAAGGAGAATATTTTTTCATTCAAATGTGATAACAACAACTTGCCTTTATCATTTACTGGCTGCTGACAAGGCCATTGAGGAGAGGTGCAGACTTAGCATAGACGATGTGTCCCATTTAGAATTCATATTTCATAATACCTTTTGTTCACCTCAGCTTACACACGTCTCTTACAATGAGGCCCCCTCACACCATGTCTATATTTTGGTTTTTTTAAAGTTATTCTAACATTTTTTCTTTGTTTTGTTTACCTTGTTTTTCAATAAGCACAGCGCTTCATCATGAATTTAATTCAAGTAATCATGTGACCTTCAAGCTTGCAATGCTTTGCAGTTGTTTGAGTTAGAGCTAGCAAAGGGTCATGGCAGTCAGTAGAACATATCACCCTGGTAACAAGGAAGATAGTTGCACATGAGAGAAATCACATCCAAGGTAAGGTTTGCATAGTTAAGAGTGCTTAAACAATAGCTATGCTCTCCTCCTGAAACGGATATCATGTGAATCATGCCTCCATCCCACCACCTGCAAATGCTAACTACAGCACTCATTTATACTTACCTTAAATCACAACTTGGTTGTTTTGGTGGCAGTAGACTTAATGTATTATTGATTAATAAGAACAATAACAAGGCTATTAAAACAATGTTATGAGATGGAAGATGCCAACACAATATGAAACCACAGAAGAGGCTGTTTTATGCCTGAATGAATGCTCTCAGTGAATTTGTCTCTGAGCAACCACTTTCAGAGCAAAGTAATTTGCTATGCTATTAACATTTTAGACTCTTGCAGCGTTAACATGTCAAACAAATCATACAGTACATTTTTATAAACATCTATCATAATCCATCCAATACCAGTCCTATTGCATCCAACCTGCAAACATGATTAGAAGTTATACAAGTTTGGTCACTTGTTGGCTCTTAAGCTCTAACCAGTGTTTACTGTCAACTTTGCCCAAATGCTGCCATGGCAACATTCATAAGGGGGTGGCAAAATGTACAGCAACGTTTTCAACCTTTTCTGATTCAGGGTTGAGCTTTATAAGAACGTTAGCATTCAAAAGTATATCAAGTTACAATACTGGTTTCAAAATGCATTTTCTTTTGTACACAAGCATAAGTCATAACACATTTTCTGATTAACTATGATTACCAAACTGGACTTCCTTTGACTAAATGAACCCTGTTTTTTTTTTTTATCATAACTTGCACTTGAGAAAACAGGTAAACACTGAGTTTAACTAAAACAAATGAAAGCAAATTATCTTCTGTTGACACTACAACCAATTCTCAGAACACCTTAACTGAGCTTTGTCACTCTCATCTGTAAGTGCGATAAAAACAATGCATGTGGCACACAAGTTAATCAACTATGGTTGTCAAGACAATAGAATGAATTCCTAGTTACGTCAGCCATGCACAGCTTTAGTCTGAAGTCCTCTTGTTTCCATGGTGTAGTTGCATTACTGAGGCAAGCAGTAACTTCAGCAGAATGAACTGATGTGCAAGTTGTTCAGAAAGGCTTAAATGCGATGTGTTTAATGATGTTGTATTGGTGCTATAAGCCTCATTGCACAGCCACACGCACTCTCCCACTTGCATGTATTCTGCTCTTATCACAGACACTTAGCTCACATGACAACACACTTTCCTAACGCTCTGTTTGCTGCTCAGATTCTTACCAATGGTGATGTTAAAGCCATCAATGCTGAAGGTGGCACTCCGACCTTTCCTAAATCGATGCTTTTTGGAGTTGGCTTCCATTTTCACTTTGACAATCTCCCGTCACCCCTGCTCCCTTTATGATCTTGTTTTAATTCCTCTTGTCAGTTGCAGTGCGTTGTTTCAGTTTTGTTTGGGTAACTCTCCTCGTGGGGAAAGAATCCAATCCTTTCACTCTGATTAGTGCAGTGCCCTGGAGTTAGACTGCCAAACACGAGCCACTTCTCGTTACAAAGCGAGCTGAAGAATATCTCTAAAGTCCTTATCCACCCTGTGTCTTTGTGGAGCTTTTCTTTTCCCTCTGTTCGCTTGTCACACCTCAACAAGCTCTTTTCAAGTGGGTTATGGCTCTTTGATTTGCTTTTCTCCTTTCGATGTTCCTCCACCCCTCCCTTCCTGCTTTCTCTCCTCATCTCTCTTCCCCAAGAGGTACAGTAGTTGTGCTTGGTGGGTGGCGGTGGTGGTGGAGGTGGTGGTTAGGAGGAGAGGACATTTCTAGAAGTGTTGAACTGAACGCGACTCCTCCTACTGTCAAGAATTTATAGAAAAAGCACCGAGTTGTGGCTCAAACCCATTACTGTGCATTCTAGTTTTGCTCACTCACTCTCAAAGATACAAGAATGGACTCTAAACCACAGTGTGTCCCAAATGAAAAGAATATGACAAAGAAATAAGAAGTGATGCTTTGCGTTTGGTCAGAGCTTCTCATTAAATCAGTACCACTGCTTTTAATTTTGTAGGAGATATAAGCATGTACTTTTGAAAAAACAGAAACATCTCCATCCATTTGAAGCTACATTTGCAAGTGTACTGAAATTGCTTTAAATGCCTCTTTATTTTTTTCCCCTTTTTAAATGACTGTTACAACTGAACCAAGGACATACAGGTATAATCCTCTCTTTCTGTCTAATCAAACTGCATTGCATTTTACCAACACGCATCGCCTGATGATTACATAAGTAACACACTCACACACACCTGCACAAACCAGAAAAACAACTAATAAAGACTCTGCGTGTTGGCACCATCTGACATTTTGGTGTGGATTTTTTTGCATGTTTCATTCTCTCTCCTGATTAGTGTCAGTGAGTGCTCTTTATAAAGGCTTCTGGCTTGACCTTCTACCAAACTCAATAAATTTAACAGCATGTTCACAAATTCAACAATAAGATCCCTTTTAATTATACTCCTTGTTTGGATTTGTCCAATGCAAAGCATGTACAAGCATCTGGTTTAATGTGTGTTTCAGCAAAACAACCCATTTTTTCCACAAAACATTACATTTATGATTTTTAGCTAGCATGTTTTAATTGCGGTTCCTCTCCAACCCTTTTTCTATGCTGCAATCAGTGCATTATAATCAGCACAATATGACAGCAAAGCCAGGGGATTTAGAAGCATTACCACACCCCCACAGTATTAGAGTTTATTAACAGTGTGAATGAGATATTATGGTTTTACACAAACAAAATGTTTATTTTTCTGATAATGCTTAAGTACAACATAATAACTATCTGAATTACTTTTTTAATTAAATAATTCATATCTTTATCTACTCATTTATTATGTCCTAGAATCAGTCAGCAGGAGGTCACGGGGCAGCACACTCTCAGTAGCAACCATTTAATAAATGCTCTGTGCACTTTTCCTAAATACAATATTTGCACAACCCATGGTAGCAAATTGAGTAGTTATGTCCAAGGCAGCTTTCAAAGGCTGGGTAGGAATCATGTGTAAACTGTGTAGATTTTAACATACTGTAAGTCTATCCTTGAATATTGTTACATGTTTACAGTAGAAACATATTCTGTATGAGACTTAGATTTAACTTTAAGAATCTCTTTGGGGTTGGTGAGTTGAGAGATAAGTAAATAAAAGAACAGAAGGAAGCAGTACATTTCAGCATTTTTGACAAGCGATACGTTAAAAAAAGCATCATCACATAGGAACAAGCATATAGACATAGGATGCTAATGTGGTAAAGAATATAAATCTGTGGATTGTGCAAACTAAGGAAGAAAAATCTTTATTAATGTTTTAACCTTTATCGTAACTGCTAAATTTTGTATTGTGAACTAAATTAGTTGAGGTTTAAGACAAACAGGACAAAAGTAAAATGCTGTATGATATCTGTGTGACAAAAGGACACATCTGCACATCTCCCGTAAGAATTGAGTCCTCACATCGCAGCCCCTCAAGTGTCAAACATAGACATAATAAGTAAGGACATACAGTTTAACACTGTCAACTGTAATGAATGCATGACTTCTAGAAGCTGCAAGACCGAAGGAATCTAAATAATCTATCATTATAACAGAGGCACTTTTTAGTCACTCAGTCCTTTTCAATTGATGCATTTTACACTTGTTGGATAATTACAGTGCATTTCATTTTGTTTGTGAGCTACAGAGGGAGCCCTTTTTATTCTCACTTTTTGTCAGTCAGTTCTGCCTGGTCTGCAATTCATTCTCCATGCAGCAATTTGTGAGACTCCTAATTTTAAAACATTGTCGTTGCAACATCAAGTAGCTGTCTGTTCCAGAGTAGTTTTTATATTAATGAGAGCATGTGTGGGAACATTTTAACTTTGTTATTCTCACCTCTTGTCAGCAGACTTTGTTTAAAGGGCACAGGCAAGTTATCGTGAGCTTTTAGGCTTAAATGAATACTCTGTAGAGGCCTCTGCTGTGTCAATATGATAAATGATATAATAATACTGCTAGAGTCCCGAGCAATATTAGTATAGTCTGTGAGTAATGTGTAAAATTGGAGAAAGAATGTACTTAAGAGCTGGATTTTAAACAAGGATATTTTCA
This sequence comes from Pseudomugil gertrudae, assembly GCA_037177535.1. Classification (NCBI taxonomy): domain Eukaryota; kingdom Metazoa; phylum Chordata; class Actinopteri; order Atheriniformes; family Pseudomugilidae; genus Pseudomugil; species Pseudomugil gertrudae. The sequence continues at coordinate 16,846,858 of JBAMHV010000008.1, forward strand.
ATGGACGCAGATGTTTACATCATGGTGCACATGTGCTGCTGCATATCCAAAGCTCCCTGTTAAATAATGCAATTTAGGGTTAGAGAAGTCAGAGTGGAGATTATATAATACACTTTACTGAAGAATTGTGCTTCTTTTTTTATTTTCATGGTGTGTTAGGAGGCTGCATAGTGTTCTACAACTTTATGTTTGGCCCCATTAAAGTTGACAAAGAATCTTTTCGGAGCACTGTTAAAAGCTTTAGACGCCACTGATGTATTCACCACTTTGTCCATTTGTTGCTAAAAGCAAATATCAGCAAAACTAGCTAGGCAAACATAAAACCCACTTGCTTTTGAGATTTTTTCTCCTGTCACTGTTAAAATAAGGGTGTCAGTGTGCCTCAGGCAGTGTTTGTAGGATCATCATGCAGAGTATGCCTCTCACTGCACACACACACACACACTTTCTCTCACACACATACCTCAGTGCTAACACACCTGGTTGGCAGATTTAGCTGCTTTCTAAGTGACAATCTGACAAGTAGAGACATGGAAAGCTTAACCTGACAAACTGAAAACAGTTTTAAACCCACACAAACAGCACCATTATCAATATGCCTTTATATGGGTCTAACAAGTAAAAAAAAAAAAGACAATAAAATAATGACATTCAACTGATTTTTTTTCATCTGTATTTGTTAAAAATTTGTAAACACCAGCATCTAATTACTTTGTTTCATTTTTAACTTTATTCAAAAATGTTTTAAAGTATTTTTCAGTTTTGTGTGTATTTATTTTTAATTTACTCAATGTATTTATTTTTTTTTCCACATTCTAATGTGAATAAAATATTGTTTATTGATGTTTGTGAATCACTATAATCTGGTTTTATGCACATGTTTAATACCTCCCCTCTCTTTTGGTCATTCAGGTGAATCATTGGCCAACATTGTGTACTGATGACACCATTTTACCTGTGAATGCTCTCAGGTTTGAAAGTGTTTTAAAAACATTTCATACTGGCCACATACAATACCTTAACTAAACCGGAGCAATATTCAGCCTATTGCAAAAGTCCTCCATCTGCAAACCTAGAAGAATATTGCTACTCACAACTTCCATTACTGGCATTCCCCTGGGAGGAAGCGTTTCCTCAGCGTTATCCTGGTTATATAAAAAAGAAGCGCATGCAATTTGCAACAACACTAAAAAAAGAGCTTTACAGAAAGCCGCTGGTGCTGCATTCACAGATCACAGCAATGAATATAGGCATAGGTGAAACACTAAATAAAACAAGTAGATAGGTTTCATTAAAGGTTTTAATTAATACTGAGTTAATTAAAAAAAAAGTATTTCATCCTCTGGGACTGGAAGCACTAAGAAGTTACTCTAGAGATTATTCATCCAAACTGAAGCTGTTAACTTATTAAAATAAGCTACTGTGTTGCACCAGAATAACTGTTTAAAAAAATCTTATTTGACTGGTTATAAGAACTGAATCATATAAATTTTTCTTCCTAATTTTGCAATTTAGTTTGCAGTTTAATCTTTAAACTCTAGATCCTGTTCAGTGTTGATGCAGATATAAATATCATATGAGATAAAGGATTATCATATACTGTAACAAGAACAAAAATGTAAGATATAAATGGCATCACTTTCTAACTACATGCTACACCATGTGCCCAAAACACTGACATTTCCTCTAGAAATGATTTTACTTGTTTGTTTTTTATCTAATTCACTCCCAGCACCTTATTTTCCTCTACATAATCTCAATACTGTATATATTCTGTAATACTTCTACTGTCAGTGTAGAAATGTCTGCATATTATCTATTATGGCTTTAATTCATCCAATGTTCTTTGTTGTTTTTATTGACTTTTTCTGAGATCAGTGCTTTAAAAACATCTTTAAAAGATGGTATTCAGTAAAACTGGCTTCAGAAATCAGGCCATTTCAGAAGTTGAACTGTTTTCTGTCTTGTTTTGTTCTGTCTCAACAATTCAGTCATTTAAATGAGTCCTTAGTGATGAGGTTTGGAGGTGTGACTTCACAGCTGAGTGTAACTGCCACATAATGTTTCATTTAAACATGGAGCCTACTTTGTCTTTGCCCCGTCCCCGTCTCATTAAGGTATTGAGTCCTTTCACTATAAACGTTTGAAGAGCGAAGGAGTGTAAGACTCAGCTACTCTGTGCTGAGGCTTCTTCTTTCCCTATTCCCTTCCTCTCCATTGCTATAAAAGAGCGGATAATAATAAGCAGATGTGGAAATTATACAACACAAATCTGATGAAACACACATGAAGCTCAGATAGAGTAGTTGTGAAAAAGAGGACCCTACGGTCACACTTGTGTTAGTGTGGGTTCTTTCCGGTTACTTTGGCTTCCTCCCACAGTCCAAAGACATGCACCTTGGGGATAGGCTAATTGGAGACTCTAAATTGCCCATAGGAGTGAGTGTGTGTGTGCATGGTATTTTGTCTATGCGTGTTGGCTCTGTGATGGTCTGGCAACCTGTCCAGGGTGTACCCTGCCTCTCGCCTGATGTCAGCTAGGATTGGCTCCAGCACCCCCCGTTCAGGGAATAAGCGGTAGAAAATGGATGGATGGGTTAACCCTGGGTTTTCTGTACTGTGATTCTGGTTCACTTCTCACCAGAATATATCACTCCCGTAACTTATGCTGACCGGCTAACCTGCTCTAGTACAGGTTTAGTAAAGTACCTCTTCCACTTCCTGAGAGCCATTTACGCCCCAGGCAGGGGTCGCATCTGACCCACAGGGGGAGCAGACCTTACTGGATTACTACCCAACGGGTCAGTATCTACCTCAATGTCTCAGTTACATATTCCAGGTACCAGCACCATTTCACATTGTTATGAGCACATGCATAAAAGCCACCATGGACATATGGTACAAATCATTTGAATAATGATGGTGCATGCAGATTTCAATGTATGCTACTTATATCTTGTCTGTAAAATCTTGTCGCAGACTACATTATACACTCATAACAGCAATGCAGCTCTATGGTAAAAGTTAATGTGTTAAATCATGAATTAAGCAAAATAAATAAAGAAAAACTGCTTTAAAGACCAAGCAATCCTTTTAATACTTAAATGTAGAAACTAATTTCTACACCTACACTTACTGAAAAAGAATCATTAGTATCAATCAAAAAAAGTTGGATTGAGTTAAGCATACATTTCCTGTTCGACAAATAAGAAAATCTTTTTTAAAGAACTCAAATGAGAACAATTGTTTTGTTTTCACTGTTATTATGATCTAAATACAGAGTATCAATGCTCTACAAAGCACTGTAGAATTATCATGTGGCCTTCAAAGTTAAAACCTTTTTAAGCTCCTCTTTTTTGACACTTGTATACCTGTTATAAAAGAGGAGTTAATATCACAGTCAAGATTGTGCTGTTGCACTGCGTAGAACAAAGTGATAGCTAGGCTGATACACCCTAACATAGTACGCCCTATGGTATGATATTTCTCATCTTGGGTGGCAGGATGAAGCACACTCCTTTCACAAATTCACAAACAAAGGAGCTACACTGCAAACTGTGACAAGTATATGTTTTACCACTAGTGAACTGTTCCCTTTACCGCAGGGAACTGTGCTCTCTCCGGTCCTGTTCACACTGTACACGTCCGGCTTTCAGTACAAGTCAGAGTTCTGTCATGTACAGAAGTTTGCGGATGACACAGCCATCGTGGGCTGTATCAGGAGTG
>JBAMHV010000008.1:16859897-16881050 GCA_037177535.1 Pseudomugil gertrudae
ATATACACATATGGTAAATGGATAAAAATTTCCATTTAAAAATTTTCAATCTACAACTATAAAACTGAGAACTAAAATAATCAATTAAAATGTTTTTAAAAATGTTATAACAAGTTCCTTTAAGAGGCAAGTTAGTAATATTGTATTTAATTTGTGCCATTTGCAGAGGACATGTATAACATATACTGTCAAAAATCTTTTCATACTTCTTGTGATTGTTTTCCAGGGAAATTATTGTATGTGCGTATGTATGAATCCACTTGTGGCTTTAAGGATGCTCAAATCTGCGTATTATTGCACCTTAAGCTGTTTAACAAAGTGTGAAACCTTAACAGGAACCAGAAGAGGACATTTCTTTCTTGTCCATTAACTCACCGCTCTGCTGCCCTTCAGAAATCCTCTTTCTTGAACTTTGTCTTGCTCCGTCGGAGTCTTGTCTGCTCAGGACCTCAGACAGCGACTGGCGGGAACTCTGCCTCGCGGTTTGGCCCGACACGTTGAACCGTGCACTCTTTTTCTTGGCTCGGTCCGACTCGGGAGCGGACTGACTCCTCTCCGGGTCGTGGTTACCGGGCTCTGAACCCACCTTCACTAATGCGTTTCTAGTCCTAGTTAAAGCAGAAGTCACCGAACCCATGACAGCAAAGGTTAAAGACCTCTAGGAAGCGGTTCTTCCTGGTTTACCTTTCATTTTCCGTGAAAAACCTGTTGAAACCGCGTTGTTCTGCTTATCATGGAAAACTAAATATACACCTGTCACTATCCATCTGTTAATTTAAAACTTTATCACTAAAAAATGTTTACTAACAAGCTGTAAAACTGAAAGAGTGAACATGATGTTTGCGTCTCCCTGGGTTTGTTTCCTCTGACAGACACGTCACATGGAAGTTGCTCTGTCGACAAACACTCTGCTCTCCCGGGACAAACAGGTGAAAACAAGCGACATTAATTACCCGACCTGTTTCCAGGCTTATCAGAATGGACAGAGAAACCATATATAGCATCTGATTTAAATGTGTTAAAGAAAATTAAATTGCCAAAATACCAGATGGCTACAACCCCTTTGATAAAACCGCGTTAAACACATATGGGAAAATATTATCGTCAACCAGATAAGAGCAATAAAGTAGAGACTTTATGAATGTCCTGGATGTTCTGCAAGTAGTTCCATCAGTCACCGGCAGATGGCAGTAAAACCAAGCTAAAGGGATGTGAGGAAAATGATTTAGAAACTGGGAGCTTATTGTGGTGGGCAGATAATAACATGGCTTAAGGTATTTTAGATTGTATAACCCTATAAAGCCATATTTTACTATTGGAATCATGTTGCTAATACAATAATGTCACAGTGTCTAATGTTTAAAGACTGGCCCAGTTTTACTGGCTCTTTAGATTTGTTTTTCATACGTTATCATGGCTGTACATGCAAAAAATGTGTCATCAACACTGAAATTAGATGTGGAATCAAATGTTTTAGTATTATTCATAGTGGGCTACATGTAGTGTCTTTATGTATCAGTAAACTGGAAATGGCATTTAATTGTACAATACTAGTGTCCATTTATTTTCATTCATTCTTACACCCCTCCACTTCTGTACTTCTTGCTTAGAGGCAGCTGGTACAGTTTTCACTCCCCACAAGCCTGATGGACGGTGAGACCTTTTAGAGAAGGTTGAATGGTAGTTGATAATACACACATACAATACAATGCAAATGCTATTCTACTTTTGTCTTATGTCTGTATTTAAATGATATGTGCATACAGTTAGGCGATGGACAATGGTTTGATTTGGACCCAGACTCTCCTACAAAAATACTGACTAAGAAATAATTTAACCATCTATAAAATAAGTATCCAAACAGAATTTGGCTACATGATAATGTAATTTTACTTCACTCTTAATCAATAATCTTTTTTCCCTGCAAGAATCTTCAGATTTTACTAAAACTTTATTAAATAACTAACTACATTTTGTTTATTATCTTTGCTCTCTAACATGAAATAAGTGATATGCCTGAAGTATAACATGTTAGTTTCTTACTAAGTAAATAAAAGTTATTGTACAAGTTGAATAGTGGTGCTGAGTTAAGTCTTGTTTATTGCTGCATACAGGCATTTGTGACATCTTTAGCATACAGATTTATTGAAGTGTGCATGCCGTGTTGATCAAAAGTACTACTTTGGATACAAAGAAAGGTTTTGTAGACCTCAATGAGGGCTCATAAGTTGTGCTGATTTCATCAATTTGTCTAAACAAATGTGACAAAGTACTTTCAGCAGCAGAGGAAGCAAAATACAGTCTGTGTCAAACTAACCGGCGTACTGAATCATCACATATAAAGGCACTTTTTTAAAGCTGTTTGCTTTTCGTGGGTTGTTGGATTTTCTGCTTGCTAGTAGCTCCGGTGAAATGCGTTTCTTCTTATTGCTTGTGTCGTTTGTTTGGCAGAAACAGAGACGTTATTACTCCATGTCATCGTGGTTCTGGGTCGACTCATTGATCACCTAAAAAAAAAAAATGACAGTAAATCTGGATGAGCCGAGGTGTGTTTGACCCCAAAAACAACTAATTAAAAGAAATCCCTTTGAGCTGAACACTACCTGACCATCCCTGGTCTCAATTGTCTTGATAAGAACTTTCCTGGTAGTTGTGGTTTCAACAGGAGGTTTAGAATCAATCATTGTTTCTGTGAAAGTAAAAGAAAATGTTGTGTGTTACTGAAAATAGTACATAAAATTATATGACATGAAAGCCATTAATAATTCTCCTGAATTTAACACATGAACAGCAAACTTACCTCTCAAGTTTAAAGAGGAGAAGTTTGGCAGAGGGGTGGAGATTCTGCAGAGCAGCCAGAAAATCATCAAATGTACATAAAACCTATTTAAACTGTTCATATCTGTCAGCTATGTGTTTCTATACCCTTAAATTAGTTTTCAAAACTGCTAAATCCTTCTCTGTTACCTGCTTTCCTCTCCTTCCAGCAGCTTCCTGTAGGTGGCAATCTCAATGTCCAGCGCCATCTTCACATTTAGCAGATCTTGGTACTCTCGGAGATGACGGGCCATCTCATCCTTCATGTTATGAATGTCCTCCTCCAGGCGGCTGATGGTATCCTGGTAGCCGCTGGTCTCCATGGAGTAATTCTCCTCCATCTCCCTCATCTGGCGTTCCAAAGACTCATTCTGGGATAGCACAAAAGGAGAAAAAAAATTACACCTACACAGTGAAGATAACTTTTTTTTAGGATAACATGCAGGGCATGTTTTTGTCTTTACTGTCATTAATCAAAAGCATCTCAGTTATCAAGATCAACGCTCTGTATTTCTTCCAAAGAGGGTAAATAGCTGAATCAGGTGCTTCACAGATGAAACACATCAAACTTGTAAAAGAGGGGAAAGAGCTGGAGCATTAATCGCTCTATGGTGCAAACTAAAAGACTAACAACAGTTGTGTCTGCATCGGGAGTGACTGATTAAGACATAACTAGTGTCTGTTAAATCTATTACTGAGCTCCAGCTCTATCTCTCCTCTTTGCATCTGACTTAATATTGCATACTACAGTTTAGGCCAAAAACTGCGTACTCACGGTTCCTTTGAGGGCATCCACCTCACAGGTAAGTGCCTGAACTTGGCGTCTGTAGTCATTGGCCTCCTGCTTGGCTACTCTCAGAGCATCATTATTCCGGGCTGCAGCTTCAGTGAGGTCAGCAAACTAGAAGTCACGCGAGAAAACAGAGATGAAAAATATGGGATAGACATTGGGTAATTAATAATTTAATAAATAATGAGTCAGAAGCCAAGGGAGTGTGAACACGGTTGGTGTAAAGCCTGTAAATAATAAAAGATGTGACCAACATGTTATGCTAAAATCAGCAGCTCCCCAACTGGAAGAAAAAGAGCCAGTACAAAGGAAAATCATGTTAGAGACACAAGTTTGGTCTACTTTTTTAAATGTTTTTTTTTTTAGTTTTGATCAAATGAAAATAAAATAAAAATGAAAAGCAATTTTCAGGGTAACATTGTGGGTCATAAAACACTCCTGAAAACTGCAGCGTCATGTGGTAATTTGCGGTTTACTGCAAACAAACCTTTTGACACACAAGCGATCACGTGGCTACCAATAAAACTGTATTTAGCATCTTTATTTCCTTAGCGCTACAGATGGTCTTCACCTTGGATTTGTACCAGTCTTCTGACTCCTGGATGTTTTTGGAGGCCAGGCTTTCATACTGCAGACGGACATCCCTCAGAGCTGCAGTCAGGTCGGGCTTCGCCATATCCATGTCAACCTGCACATGCTGCTGCTGCTGCTGCAGCTGGCTCTGTAGCTCCACCATTTCCTGCAACGCAATCAGTGAAGCCAACATGTACAAGCAGCAGCACAAAGAAGTACAAAAGCTTCTTTTCTGCCCCCTTTCCACAGTTTTCCTGGGTGTATTAGAAAATATCTGGGAACTAAATCTAACAAATGTGGCATTTGAGAAGATTAACACATATTTTGAATGGTTTCCTCAGTGTGCTTTTCATAAACCTAGAAGTGATTTTGCAGCAGTCTGATTCAGATTTTGCCACTAAAAGGGAAGCTTACCTCATCATGCAGCTTCTTGAGGAAGTTAATTTCCTCCTGAAGTGACTCGACCTTCCGCTCCAAGTCCAGTCTGGCGAGGGCAGCATTGTCCACATCCTGTGCCATAACACTGACTCTTAATAAGGTGACTTGTAAAGGTGACATGAATTATGTATACGCTGACACGCGGAAAAGTAAGCTCTTTCATATGCTGAAAAGTACATACACAATGGCCACTTACACAAATGTCTCACTGTGTAGCAGTAGCGAGGTCACAGACACATGCATTCAATAAAAATCAACTGTAGGCACATGATAGGTGCTACTGCAAGTGTTGGAAACAGATACACAGATGTTGTTTTGTGATTCTAATGTGTTGCGTTGGAGCTGCAACTGTTAGCTATTGTTTCTTGAATCCATCACAGGCACACTCGCAATCAAGAAAATGTAAATATATTTACTCCAAAACTCAACCTTTGACACCTAGGTATTTCATCTCAGCATATCATTTATATTCTATGTTACATTACAAAAGATTACATTACAAATTTAACCAAAATTGGCCACAAAATGAAATGAAGAAATAAATTCATAGCAAAGACTTTAATCTGTCCTAATGCTTCCTCTGTTTTCAGGTTGGAGCAAAATGCTGCCAGAGGCTCTTTAATGTACAGCTGCACAAGCTAAAGGAAATGCAGGGCTGTATGCTGTATGCAAACATTTCAAGCATTTTAGTTTGATTTTTTTCTAATTACTGTTTCTGATCAGCTTATTGCATTCTTAACTTGATTGTTCTGGTAGAAACATGATTCTTTTCATTATTTACTTAAAAATGTGTCCATGTCTTCATAGAAGAAACGCAGAATCATATTAACATTAACATATAAAACCCCCCTGCCCAACCGTAGTTTATGTTACTGAGCCTAACCCTTTTACACTTGTACACTTTTTGTGGCACCCTGCTGCTTAGTTAGGGTGTTGGCAGGCGAGTAATTGAGGTATCAGCAAATGAAGCAGCTTTGCCCCTGCACTAATGCCACAAACAAAGTGAGCTATTCAGCAGGGTTTCCCAAGGCTGGAAGAGTGACTGTCTGCCTGACTGAGCAAGAGCCGGCTGCAGGCCCTGCATTGTTGTCTGTGTGCCATCGACGCAGGCCACGAAGCTTTTCCTTCCTGCCATTCATATAGACAAGGCTGTGATCATGCAACTAAAAACCCTCAATGTAAAAGCCATCAATTTTTTTAAAATATAGCGTTAAAATCTATACTGAACCCTTTTTTTTTTGTACAGATAGCTATTTGTAACTATTTGCTTGAGCCCTTGCTGTTATTCACCATGAAATCAAGTGACAAGAAACAATCTTTGACAAGCCCATAACAAGTGAGATTTTTGTGTGATGGCGCTCTCCCAGAGGGAGACAGCCGGATCACATGGTGGCTTTTCTTCTCGCTCTGATAACTGCATTGGATCCACACTGTTGTCGCGCCAATGTCCAGCTCATTCACTGTGACCACTCAGACTTAAAAAGATCTCCGCTCATTGCAGGCCTGATTTAACTCAACAGCCAAAACTTAGCCTTTTGTACCAGGCCAGGGTCAGTCTGTGCTCCATGGCTATTTTGGATTAAGACTAGAATCTACTGTTGTGCCATCAAAAGATTGTCTGGGCAGCTTAGAAGCAATAATTAGTGAAAACCTGAAGAGAAACAGAAAAGCTGTGCAATAAAGAGAAAACTAACAAAAAAAAAAGAATTATTAACAGAAAATGGAGACTGATCTCATTTCTTTGTTAAGTTTGGGGATTAAAGTAACTGAGAGGGGCGTGGCAGTTGAAGCCTTGTGACCCAGCAGCATCTTCTACTGATGATCTAAACTACCACTCCTTTTCTATTCACTAAACGTGCTACAAAATAAGAGTTTTTCATTATGTTCCTCATCTAAACACCAAGTGGAACATACTGTACCTGTCTAAAGCTCTGCATGTTGGCTTCTGCCTCCTCTCGCTGGGAAATTTCATCCTGCAACCTGCAACATACAAAAACAGCAGCAATGTTATGCTTAGAAGAAACCAGTGGGACGTTTCTTCTGTTTCCAGTTCATTTACGCAGTGCCAAATATTTATTATCTACAACAACAAACTTGTGTTTAAGTACAATATGCCTAACACTAAAACAGGGAGATGCAAAGACTACATTTTGTCCTGTGCATTGAAACAAAGACAGGCTACACAGACTTCAGCCCAGAGAAGAATCACGCCCCCTACTTCTCTCTCAGCCTCTCGATGTCGTCTGCCAGGTTGTCCCGGTGAACTTCCACCCGGGCCTTCTCGTTGGTCAGCTGGTCCACTTGGCGACGCAGCTCCCGCATCTCGTCCTCGTAAAGATCCCCCACCCTGGTGGTGCCTTTGCCCCGCAGCTGCTCCAGCTCCGCCAGCAGGATCTTGTTCTGCTGCTCCAAGAAGCGCACCTTCTCGATGTAGTTGGCGAAGCGGTCGTTGAGCGACTGCATCTGCGCCTTCTCGTTGGTACGGTTCGTGATGAACTCGCTGTTTATGGCGTCGGACAAGGAGAAGTCCAAGTTTTCGGAGGCCAGCCGTGGCATGGCGGAGCTGCTCCGGAGCCTTTGGGTCTTCACTGCGTACACGGTCGGGGCGGAGGAGAGTCCGTAGGACGCGCGAGAGGAGCGCACCGGGTTGGAGAACTGGCGGCTCGAGTAGCTGCTCTTGACCGAGACTCTGTCTCCACCGAACATCTTTTTGTAGGAAGACTGTGGGGCTGTTCTGTAGGACATCTTATCTTTCAGTCAACTTGGGTCGTGAGTGCGTCCGAGCTTCTGCAACATCGGCGGAGTGCGCCTGGAAAGGCGTTTCCTAAATTATAACTCTTTTATAGTCTCCTCCTTATGCAAATGTCGCAGCGGTGACTTGAGTGGCACACTGTAAATCCAATCGTACACCGGTACACACACACGTATCACATACACTAAGGTCCATAAACACGTTATTCACAGCAAAAACGGGAGCATGGCGACATGAGGTCTGGCATCCCATGTGCTGTTACACCCAAACTTGTTTGGTTCCAGAGGTGGCTGCTTTTATTTGTCCACAATGAAGTGTCTGTTCGGAACAAGTTTAATACGGGTTTGATCTTCACCATCAAAGTATGCTCATTTGAGTGTGCATAATGCATACAATGTGCATCATTACAGGAGAGAGTCAACATCTTCTGAATTCAGTATGAAATAATGAGAGGAAAGTTTTTTTTATGCAAAATTGCATCCTCACATTGAATCTCTCACAATATAATCATTCAGATTAAGTTACTTCTTTATATAATCAGTTATTAGTACGGCTACTCTCTTGCCTGCAGATATAGATAATTACACGTACATTTTTATACTTTTTGTCCTCTTTCACTTTTTATTTAGGGTTATTGCAACACATGACAAAGTTGTCATTAAACCATGTTCAAATGAGTTTATTTGTGCTGTTTTGCATCAGTGTGGATGTCTCATATTTAAAATGTCCTGTCAGCTCCCACAATGAGAGACAAGGAGGTTAGATTGGGTGCAAATCAGTCATGGTATTGTGCTTTAAATAGTTTGTTGTTGATCCATCTGTAATCAGACTAATAATCATGTCTTAAATGTGTCAGTGAAAGCTAATCTTTACATGCAGGAGCTTTTCCCTTTCCCTCTGATGTTCTACCCCCCTGCATATTGAGCTGTCAGTGCTGCAGTGCTGCTGACTTGATGAGATTCAGGGATTCTGCAGAGAGACTCGGAACAGCAGAGCTGAGCCAGTGACACTCTACACCTTCAAATCACTGGTGCTACTGGGTGTGCATATGGAGGACATGAAAAAAGAAATCCAGCAGTGTGATCTCATATCACTATAAGCTTAATTATTTTTCCTGTTGGGAGATTTTTACCATTTTTGCCCTGGGAATGTGAATGGCTGCAGTGATTTTAAGTAGTCCTGCTGCCTGCAAGGACCTGCTCGGATCTGTGGGAGGTAGACTGTAGATAATGCAACCTGCATACAGTATAACTCAAAGGTTTAAACATGCTGACATATTCTACATGAATGAAAATAAACACCCTGTGATTCAGTGGATTGTTGAGTAGCAATACCTTTGTGTTAATTTTTTTATGATATTTTGTGTTTTCCATCGATGTTAGTGATTTTTTTTAGTGCACCTTGCTATAGTGTTTTCTACTTTTACAGGCAATCTGCCCGTTCAAAGATCCTGCTATTAGATTTCAGTCGGGTTAATGTATTTAAACTTTGACTAAGCCAGTAAAACATCCTGATTCTTTTTCACACATACTGTTCTAGATTTGCTGATGTGCTTGGATCTGTAGTCTTGTCATATGATCCATTGTCAGCCAAACTTTAACTGCCTCTGCAACTCAAGAATCTTTTGTTTTACAAGGTCGTTCATGGTCGACTATGTGACCGTAAGATGCCCAGGTCTTCCGACTGCAAACAAGCTCAAATAATCTGCCCTCATATTTGCTGATGGTCAAAAAATAAAGTGAATTTGATTATCAGCCCCAGACTACTATACATTCCTAATTAAGAAGCTAATTTGGTACAGTTGTTTGTTGAATAATGATGTATTTCACTATTTCATCTCGAAGTCTAACATTAAGAATTGGTTGGACAAGACGATTCCCATTCTGTCCTGAAGCATAAGAACTGAAAATGTACAGTTTTTTTTTGTTTTGTTGGGTTTTTTTATTCTTCTCTCAACATGGTTTGAAAAGGCATTCACATTACAGTTACAAAAAAAAAAAGGTGACGTACAAATAGCTTGTGTTTAAGCAGGACTTCAGCCAACGTTAGGAGATGTAAACATTTTGGAAAATAACAGCAACAATGTGCAGAACTGAATCATCGTTTTCCTCACAGAATTACATTAAATAAACTTAATAAAGTTCACGTATCAGGAGTATGTAGAGGAAAAGTCCTTAAGATTTGAAGCTATTTTTGGGTATAAACAAAAGTTCACTTCTGTGAAAACTCATTTCCTTAGTGCTTTTTGGTGCACTAATATGTTGTAAACTGTGTTCAGACAGTTTGGAAAATTAGATTATTTGAACATCTCGGTGAGCATCAAAAGCCATTTCTTTTTGCAGCTCTTGTTTACCAACATTTCATGTTCATTTTTAAGTCCTGGTGTGAATAAAGGTACATTTGCTTGGAAAACACGAGTGGATCCATGTGGACAAGCGTGGATACTTGCACTGAAAGGTAACCATTCATGGTCTCAACTTTTACTCTGCACCATTTATTTTTTTTTATTTTTAAAAGTCAAAATACCGTAATAGAAAAGTCATCTTGTTTGGACTTATACAGAGATGTCAGTTTTTGGAAAACTCTGCCACCTTTTATTGACCTCACAATGCCGCTTTCGTTTATTTGCATGCAAACTGGAATTAAAATACAGAATATGCTTAAGAAATATGTGCAATGGAGGAAATAGTGCACTTGTGTTGTGTAAATAACAATTATGACTACAAGCTCCACAAGGAAAAGTAAATGAACACAGGCAGGATGATTAAAGTAGAAATTAATTAAAGAAGAAATTCTTATTGCCCAGTGGAGCTGATAGCCCAGAGGATGTTCTGGGTGAGTAAACAGTCGGGCCTGTATACTGGCTTGGAAAAATCACATTAAAAAAGAAACTCTCACTTAGAGGCCAGGGTGGGGGTCATGAAAATTCCTGCTCCCGGGGTCCATTATGAGGCCACTCTGTTAGCGTTGGCTGCAGGAGGCTGGGATTGTCACAGACAGAGCAGGGATTGTCTACTGCTGATCTGTCACCTAACTGCAGCAACAGAATGCAGACAGCAGGCCAGAATTATTGTCAGCCCGGCATTTGCTGGTGCCACACTTTGGGCCGAATAGCTCCCATTCTTGGCAATGTTTGGAATTGATCATTTGTCCCCTTATTTATGTTGCTTGGATTCCAAATAAACAGCTCTGAAGGGGGTCTGAGTACAAGGGGTGCAAAAGAAGAATTAAATAAGGCCCAACATTAGTCAGGTTCAGTCAGTTGTGGGACAGGGAGGGAGATGGATCTTTTCTGGATGTCATAGCTTCAAAACCTGCAGGCAATGTGCAGCAAAAAAGCAGCCTTTGTTTCATCTCCCATGATGTTGAATCATCAACCCGTGCCCACAGTAACCATAGCAATAGTCTGCAACATTGTTTGTTAGAGATGAAACCGGGAAAGAGACAAACACAGAGGCAGCTCTTTTCACCGACACTAACAGGAAATTCCTATTGTGTTTTATTATAAATGTGCACGAATTAGTCTTTTTTACTAGCCCGCTTGCCTTGTTAGTTTGGCTTTTTTTCTCTTACATTTGCAGTGATAAATTGGTGAGTCTTTATATGGATGAAGACAGAGGAGATTTAGCGATGGGAGTGTCACTGCACAATGTGCCTCAGTGAGAGCTTGGAGAGCAGGCTGAAGTAAATCTAAAGGTCACAAAGAAATGCAGTAAATCTCTGCCGGGGGCTCCTGGTGTTTTTTTTTTTATCAAGTTAGTGTGCAATGGTCAGGTTAATATCAGAGATGGAAAGCAAATAAGGTCATTTAAGTATTCTGTATTGGCTTATCTCATTTTTCTTTCTTTCTTTCCCAGAAAAACTGAAGAGAATTTCTTCTTCTTCCCTTCATTTATGGATCATGTCTGTCTGAAGGACACAATTTTATTTCAAGAAAATTCAAATTAGCCGTTTGTAAAATTAAAAGACATATAAAAACTTTGATGTTTAAAAAGCTTCTGGTGACTCGACTTAAGGTAGAGATTCAGTTTTACAAAATCACAAAAAAGATGCAGGTTTTTGTTGGTATCTTTCGTGGTAAAGCTTTTAAACAAGTGACGAAAGAAAAGGGACCAGCTTCCCTGCGACTCTGAACTGAAATAAGTGGCATAGAAAATGTATAAGTGAACGAATAAGCAAATGTTTTGGTGCCCCTGTATGGTCAGTAAAACAAGCAAATAAGTAAAATTATTATGCAATCGGAAATTAATTTTAAAAAATGTCCAGAAAATGTCAAATATGTTAATTATTGTTAAGTGTCACAAAACAATACAGATCAAAAGTTAATTAATATAGACATTTCAGTTAGGATTTTGGATCTATTAGGATATATAACACTGTACAAAAGCCTTGGACTAAAAGCTACTTTAAAAAATACCTGTTGTATTTTATGGCAACAAAACTAAGACTGTTGGTCTTTTAATGGAGTCTGTTTAACTGGATCTTGTGTCTTTTAACAAGAATGTCAACTTAACTCACTAAAATCCAGCCATTTTCAACTGAAACAGGTTTTATGGGGGGAAACACCTGTTGTGGATCAACAGTTTTTACTGGACCTTTTATTTTAACCCACTCCGTCATCTGCTACTGGACTACACTGAAGTATCTTTTCTCTCCGTTGGTGTCTGAGGATCTGAGCGGTGTATGGTGCTTCAAAGGTGGGCTATGCAAAATACATGTTAATCCACACAGGAGATCTGATACCATACAAGCTCTTGCTTGGACTTTGTGTGTTTCCCTGAAGAAGTTCTCTCCTTTATTGGAAAGTGTGTTTTCTTAGAAATCCTCCCACTTTTTTCCCAGTAGGAAGTAAAATGAGGGGAGCATGGATGGTCACTCATTAGGCTGGCGAGGCTTTCACTGGTACCTTTGGAACACAGTAACAACAGAGGAATTAAGCTACAGGGGCTGTTTTCCAGATCTCCATAGTGACTGGCAAAACCCTTGGAAAGTATCCAGAACGGTCACATTGTAAAGACCTCTCGCTCACTCGCTCACTCACTCCCTTTGTCTTTGTTTTTCTCACTCTGTGTATATGTGCTTGACCGGAGTGACTTGATCAGAAACTGGGAGGGAAACAGGTACACACTAACAACCAGAGCATTTTGCAGCATTTTGCTTTGCTTAAACATAAAATCTTCAAGCAGAACATGTCAGATCATTTGGAAGAATTGTCTAAATTCATTACAAAAAGTTAAACTAAAACTAATTCTAAAAATATCCATTTCAAACTAACACTGCTGCCATATGTTCATACGTATTTCTAGGATAGCACCCTCCTAAATACACATATTTTGAGCTGGTGAAGATCCCATTGAGTGTTATTAGAAAATGCCTGACTGCATCAGGGGACGTCACTGACAGCTGTAGGTGTCCTTCACTCTCTCCTCACGTGTCTGCAGATAAGAGACAGAATACTGGAGCAAATTAAAACACACACAGACTTTCCAGTTCTCTACATTTTATGTTTCATCCTCATTTTAACATGAATTAATTAAACTTTCTTCTTATTCATCTACAGAGAGGTTTTCTAAAAGCAGTCTCTCAGGATTGCTGCAGTAATTGGATGTTTTCCTGTTAGTATTTTCTAACAGGAAAATACTTTATAATACTTTAACATAAAGAACCAAAGGTGTTATAACATGCAAGGCAGTGACTCTTAACACTGATCTGCACACAATGACAAATTAGGAATTGGATTACAGGAAATCTGTTCGTTAATCACAGCAGCTTCCATCCCTCTCAAAGAGAAAAACATTGGAAGTATGATCAGACTAGACTTGGCTGAAAAACTGAAATAAATGATCTTGTTGATATGGCAGACAACTCACCATGAATGGGATCCAGAATTATCTTCTATAGACAGGAAAATCATGCTGAAGGAACAATGATGCAGCATTTCACCAGTATGTTAATGGTATATGGCATATGCTGTCAAATTGTAGCTGAAATGCATCGGAATCACTCTCATGTCAGGGTTCTTGACTTGTGTGATGGAAACAAACTGCTGGATACAGAATAAAAACGTCACATTGGGGGGAAACTGTTCCCCCCTTCATAATGCATCAACCTGAGGACCAGGAAGTGAGGAAGATAAAAGAGTGGCTTCAGGAAAACGTAGCGAAAATCTTGCAGCGATCCATTGAGCTTGGATCCTGCACCAAGGCATACAGTAGTGGAAACCATCACCAGACCATCCTTGTTTTTCAAACAGATGATGTTTGTTGTTTACATGACATTTTGGCAAACAAGGCAAACTCTACACCACACTCCATTCAAGTAAGCTGAGACTGAATTTTTCTGCATAAAGGAATGAGAGAAGTCTCAAAGGGAAATATGTGAAGGTCTTATTGGTTTACTCTTCAGACCTGAGGTGTTTTCCTACTGCCAGTGGTGCTGTAGCCAAATGCTGAGTTAGGGTTTGTCATAATGCTGATGCAGAGCTGTTTTTATCTATTGTAGAAAATGTTCTGTAGATTGATGAGAAGATTGGCTCTAATACTGATGTAGCAGGACGTTCATGATAAAATGGAGGAACCTGGAAATGTTAGCAGTGCTAACCAACCGTGCAGCCAAGTTTGTTTACATCTTAACCCTAAAAGCAACCCTCAGTAATCAGGATTGTGTCATCCAAATCTTTAACAGAGTATAAAATGAAGATGTCTGTCCAAAGAAAGCATCAAATCAATGGCAAAAACATTTTTATTGATTTGTATTCAGAAATAAGCTTTGAATACACCCAGTGAGGAGATAAATATGGCTGATGGAACAAAACATTACTCTTCTGAGTTTCAACCCTGAGTGTTGAATGTTTGGGCCAGTTCAATTAAAAAAAACACCAGTTTATCAGTATGCATAACCAGTAATGTATGAAAAACACGTGTTTAGCTACATATATATAGTTTGCTTTTCCCCAAATGTTTTTGTCCCAAAAGACTTCAAAATCTATCTGAATTTCTGCTCAGCTCAAATCCGTTTTAGTTATTGCACATATTCATTGTCTTAGGACACTTAGCAGTAAAATAATATCTTTAAAAAACAAAGATTTCCACTGGACAAGCACATATGACAGCCAAGGGTGGGTCTTTGATGGAGGGTCCAGACAGGGGAACAGATTGGAAAAGTCTGGATTTTAGGAAATAATGAGTTGGTAGTTACAACCAATGCAAGTCCTGTGAAAACTAAAGTGAAATTGTAGCAGCGTTTCAGCATTCTTGGTTGTTTAATTTTCACAGTCATCACATCTGGTGGTTTTATATCTTTTTGCATCCTCTTTCTACAATGAAACCAGTCTGGGTGGATAAATATTATTACACAGAGAAGCAGGTGACAGAAGGATGCTGCGAAAAGGCTCAGGATGAAGAACATGACAGAGTCGATAATTTGAAATAATACACATTACTTGCTGCATACACTTGAACTTGGGTATCTGAGATTTATCCAGGTATAGCTCAGTTCACACTGAGTATTTCTTATAAAAATGCTTTTTCTTAGAGCAGTCCTAAGGAGGCAGGCAGAGTACAGAGGTGACCTTTCCACCCACCACCCCCATCCCCCGCCCCCTCTCCTCCTCCACCCTGCTGACCCCATCCTTGGGTAGAGGTCAGTAGAAGACGAAGAAACAGTTTTTGATGCAACGACCAACAGAATGGCAAACAAATGTTGTTTTCCAAAACTGCCCAGTTAACTCGCCTTAGTTAAATCCTATTCTGGAAAATGTGCATTCAGTTGACATCCTGGAAAAAAACAAAAAATAAATCATAAATAAATACATTGATTAATCAAATACACAAATACAGGCAATGAATCAGCTTTGTATAGGCAGACAGACATTTTTTGGATACATTGCATTACATTTCTGAGGGAATCAATGACTTATGTTGCTTGTGACATATAATACAGTTGTAACCATTTAGTAGCATTGAATCTGTTAAAACAAAACAAGTGATGATACATTATTATTCCTGAAAGAATAATTAGTCTTTATTTAAAAATACTTTAGACTACCTCACAACATTAACAAGAGGCACCACCCTCCTCGGTCATCTTATACATCTATGAGGTTTTTGTTGGTGATTATTGAGCTAAAATAAACTATTTCTAGCTGCATTCCAAGATTGAAACAATTATAGTGTCTTACTTTCATAGTATGGGGCAATATTGGCCACATCTAAAATGCAGTGAGTCCAAAGAGTCTTGTGCTTGCAGTGCACCCTGTTCCCCATTAGATGTCCTTCTTGCCTGTGTCACAGCTGAGGATTCACCCTCAGGATGCACTTTCCTGTCTGGGATTCTAAACTCCACTGATGCAAATGAAGACAGACTGCCATTTCTATTTGCCCAGGTTTTAGAAGTATCCACAGTAGGTGACACCTTGAACCCTCTTCCTCTTAGACTGCTTGGATCGTGTTTCGCACTTCTGATACTGGAGTCATCTAAGAAGGGGTCAGAGTCACTTCCATGTGGCATGTTGTAGTAGGTGCACTTTGGAGTAAAGGGCTTCGCCATCTCCTCGAGCTCTGACGACGATATGGCTGCAAGGGGGCTGTGCTGGGTTTTGGTGTGAGGTGGAGAATCCTCGCTCGTGTTCTCCTGAGCCGTGTCTATGGATGTGCTGTCCAAGTTATTGTACATTCCCAGTGAGATCGGAGGAGATTTTCTTATCAGATGGTTCTCCTTTAGGAGCCATCTCCCTCGATCGATCAAAACCCCGTCGGCTGTTTCTTTATCAGAGGTGCACTGTAGATTTTGCGTGCCAGCGTAAGTGTCACCTTTCAATGAATTTGCACCACTGAAATAAGACAGGTTCTCTCTTGAGACTTTGAGGGTTGCATCACTGGAAGAAACTTTAATGCCTGCATCGCTGGAAGAAAAACTCCTCATGCTTTTTAATTGGGAACTGGGCAAGGCTTCTGAGCTTCTCGCCAAGGACAGTTTAGAGTCAGACTGCTTCACATTTACTGTCTGAGTTGAGTAAGCTGAATGTGAGTGCACTGGAGAGAGTTTCTGTGGAGACTCTTCTCCACTCTCGGAGGCTACATCTACAGATTGGGTTTTATATCCTCCACTTTCCGATGATTCTGGCCTGTAATCAGATAAATCAGACGTGATCGGACTTGGGAGACATTTTAAACCATAGGAGCTATCCTTTCTAGCTTGTGGTATATCAATTTGCTTAGTTTGTACAACTTTAGCATTGTCAGGCTCAAGCCTGATATTGCCCAGAGTGTCATACGTGAATATGAGTGAACAAGACTGAAGGGCATTATTAACAAAGTCAAGTAATTCCTGTGATATCTCTACAGGATGGGATAAACTGTTGCTTCCATCCTCATGCTCCTCTCCTCCCTCATCTGTTTCATGAACAGTGTCTGCACACTTATCATCCTCACACTGGCCTTGTGAGGAACTTTTGCGTGCAGATTCAGTGTTGTGCTCAGCTTCTGCTTCTTCGCAGCTACTCGTGTGCTGCTGCATGTAAGAGGCTTCTTCTAGAACGTTTCGACTGTCCTCATCATCAGCAAAACTGTCTGATGCATCATCTACAGAAATAGTTTTCTCTGCTTCAGCTTTTAGCTGTACTCCCATCTGCTGAAATTCCCCATCTGACTCGTTTTCTTCCTCACCATCCCCCTCCTCTTCATCTACAGTCTGCTCTGCTGTCACGTTTTCCTCACCCTCCAACTCCTCTATGATTTCTTCCATTTCTGCTATTTCTTCCTCCCCACTACTTCCTGTCTGCTCCAGAATGTTTCTGCTATCTTCAGCATAATCACACTTTTCTTTATCTGTGTCATTCTCTCTACAATGGTCCTCCTCCTCTTCCTCGTCATTGTTTCCCTCACTAACCACCTCTGCAAAGTGCTCTTCTTCAATATCATCCTTATTTTCCTCTTTTCTCTCCTCCATAACCTCTTCATCTACAAAGGTCCCAGCAACTGAATCGGCCTCCTCTTCCTCCTCCCCATCTATCTGCTCTTCTTCATCTTTCTCCTCTTCTTCAATATCATCCTTAGTTTCCTCATTTCTCTCCTCCATAACCTCTTCATCTACAAAGGTCCCAGCAACTGAATCAGCCTCCTCTTCCTCCTCCCCATCTATCTGCTCTTCCTCATCTTTCTTCTCCACAACACCTGCAATTTCCTCAGTGCCTTCCTCCTCCTCCTCCTCCTCCTCTGCATCCTCTGAAGATGGGTCTTCTTCGTCTTCCTGTCCTTCATTTGTTATAGTTTGTACCTCTGCTTCTTCATTTGGATCATGATCCTCTTCCTCACCTTTTTCTTCCCCCTCTGTCTCTTCATCTCCCTCTCTCTCATCTGTCTCTTCATCCACTAATCCTTCGTCTGTTTCTTCAGCCTCTTCTTTCTGTTCCCCTACTTCCTCTTCACCTCCTGTCAACTCTTCCTCTGTTTCCTCTGCTACTTTTACAACAGATTCTTGGTCATTTTCTTTATTTTGCTCCCACTCTTCCCACTTATCATTCTTTTCATCCACTTCACTTCCTTCATTGTCTCTTTCCTCCTCCATTCTCAATTCTTCCTGAACGGTTTCTTCATTGGCGTCTACACTGGTTGTGTTTCTATACTCCACTGCCTCCATCTCTTGGTCTTTTGATGGTTCATCTCTTTCTGTCTCAATCTCATCATGCCCCTGTTTTGCCTCAGTTTCATCTTCATCTATGCTATTAAGCTCTGGTGACTGCTTGGTTTCATCACCGTATTCTACAAATTGCTCTACATCTTCTTCTGAATCCGATAGGTTTTGAACAGTTTCAACAAACGTGCTCTCCTCAACAGGGTAAAAACTTTTAGCATGTTGGAATGTTGAAACAATCTCCTCTCTGAGGTCTTGTGGCATATTTAGCTCCTCCATCAGCTCATCAATACTTAAATTCTGATCCTCAAACACATCCCCGCCTTCAGAAACAACATCAAGCGCAAACTCTGTTTCTGAAACTTTGGGGGAAAGTGGTTCACTTTCAAGCCTCTCCCTCAGAATCTGGAAATCCTTCCAGCGCTCTCTCAGCTGAGAAGATGCTCGACTTTGCAAGTCAGTCAGACTTGCCCTCTGCTCTTCCTCATCTTCAATGACAGAAATTTTCTGCAGGGATTCCATCATTAGCATGGCCTCTGAGTTGCTTCTTGACTGATCACTCGTTTCTGCTGTGGAGCCTTTCAGGCTGTCTCTCAGAGTCACTACAGACAAGAACGACAAGAAGGCTTTACACGACGAGCCAAACACTGAGGCTACTTGTGTTGAGAAATCAGGAAGGCTGTTGGAATTGTGAAGAGCAGATGGTGTGTTGCTGGTAGATGCTCTTCTGATACACTGAATTGATGAACAGAGCTGCCGAATGACAGGTTTAATCTTTGCTTTGGGGCTCAAAATATTGGCTGACGATGTTTCGCTCTCATTTGGACAGATTGCCTCGGCCGATTTGTGTGACCTGAACTTGTTCTCCTGGTGCACGGGGTCAGCTCTGACACTTGGCATTGAAACACATAAACCTCGTGGTCGTTGGTCAGTCGGAAGCAGCCCTGTTGCTGTGTCTTCACGGCAGAGAGGAACTGAGAGACAAGAGGAGGATTTCTTCAAAGCATCATTTAACTTATTCTGGCTTCCATCTAACTCATCTGATTCTGAGTCATCACCTATCTTAAAAATAACCTTTGTGCGAGGTTCTGTTTCATCGGCGACTGGCTCCTCTATGTATGGCACTTGGTCTGGGCTAACTTTCTCCAACCAGTTCTCAACATACTGGTGGACTTCTGAGGGATTGAGAGAAGGCATTGAACCAGTCTCACTCAGTTCTAAAGACTTTTTGGGGGGTGACAGACTATATTCAATCATGGATTTTGGCTTTCTGGTTGTCATACTTGATGAAAGTGATTTTTTTGTTTGTAAAATGTCTGACATGTTCTTCTTCATCGGAGGCCTTCCAGTTGGGGTATTTACATTATGGCCATTATCCTTTGTTGATTTTTTGGTATTTTGTGAGCCAACTAAAGAGCCCGTGTCCCTCCTGGATGACTTTTCCTCTTTACTTGATTTATTTGATTGAGGCTTTTGGACTCTGTTATACTTTGGATCACTTTTAGAGCTTTTTAATGAATTCTGGCTCTTTTTTCCCCCACTAGTATCACTGCTGAGCTTATCAGTCGATGAATATTTGCTGTTTTTAGATGAGCTGATTATACTGTCTTTCTGTTTCTTATCTGTGCTGCGTGTTGTATCTGAACTCTTGTGGTTTCTAGCTGGACTTAAAATACTTTTTTTCTTTGTGTTTTTCGGGGCATTGTCGGTTTTTTCTGTTTTGACTGCAGTTTGAGCTTCTTTATCGGTCAGTGAAGTTAAATCGTTTGTAACCTGATGAGATTCTGGCTCTGATGACAGCGATAGCATTTCCTCTTTCTGCCTCTGTTGTGAGTCAGCAGTGGGTGGCTGCCAGTTACAATCTATATCACAATCATTGCTGTTTGAGTTTGTGGAGGGTTTACTTTCTGCCACCGGAGGGGAGCTATGTAAAGAAGCACCATCTGCACTGTATTCCTCATTTGCAAAATAGTTGTCATAGCAGCCTTGGCTCTCATAAATATGCATCACAGTCTCAGTAACCTCCATACCATCATTACGTAGCTGAAGGACCTCAGCTACCCCTGATGACCTAATGGAAGGGCGATCGTTGCTCATTTCTGCTGATGCTGTTTTCCGAGGTTTGGGGATCGGTCTATTGCTGCTGCTGCTGTGTCTGACAACACAGTATCCTTCAGTTGTCTCACCGTCAGCCGTCTTCTCCATGTAGGAATAATGCCCCAGAGTGCTTTCTTGGATCCCCGCCTCTGTGACCATCTTTACACTCTCCACAGAAGTTTTCTTATTAACATGTCGAGGGCCCGGTGTAGGAGAGCGCTTAAAACCTTTTGTTTTTCCCAAAGATGTTGAAGTGTAGCCTTTATGTACTCTCTCATCATTAAAACCAACGCCTTTTCCCGCTCCCGAATGACAGTTCTTCTCTTTTGTTTCATCCTCATGGAAGTTTGAGGAGTCTTTGGCAATGGCATTGTTTGAGTCAGGTGAACTGTTGCCTGACGCAGAACTGGAGGCACAAACTGTCCTCTTGCTAAGGCTGGAGCGGCTGAGTGTGGTAGTCCAGTGGAGCATCTCCTCCTCCTTAAGGGTCAGACGAACTTTCATCTCCACCGTCATGCTCCCATCTTGATTTACGCAGAAAGACTTTTCAATATCATCATCCTGGGGTACGATGCAAGTGCGATGCTCGCTATCTCTTCTCCCAGCTTCACATGTCTGCATGGAGGTGTGATGCTGGCTGGCATCTGCTTCATAAGATCTGTCGTGGTGATGCAAGCGGCTGTTCATGTTTCCATTCTGAGACTTGTTTATCTGCTTGATGATGTATCGCTCCGATGACAGTGAGAAGTTCCTTGATCCTCTTCCACTTGAAAAAGATTTGGTTTTCACTGTGGTTGGAGATGTTTGATCAAATAAATGGGTGTTTGGGAATGGGAGATGGAGGACACAGACAGAAAAGATTATTTTGGGATACTAATATATAAGTATTTATATTATTATGATGAAAGCATTTAAAAGAAGTATAACCAGAAATACAGTATGATTATTTCCATTCAAATGAATGGTTGAATAACAGTTATTTTTAAGTTCATATGTTAGCTTCAAATATCAATTACATAATCTTAATCTGTCTTTACAAGAAAAATGCAAAGAT
>JBAMHV010000008.1:16881150-16892616 GCA_037177535.1 Pseudomugil gertrudae
ATAAAACAAAGTCCAAAAAAGCATTTGTTTGTTATAGACACAACAAAAGAAGTAGCTGCCTGAGGTTTTCAACAAATGGTTATTCAAAGACTTTCAGAGTAAAATAAAACCTCTGCAGTGACTGTTGACTCTGTTTTAAGGCTCTAGAAGATATTCAACATGATGGTCTATGAAGTGCCAAACCAGTCATAACTATAAATAAATAAATGAGGAAATAAACATTTAATTATGAGCCATTTTTTAAAAAACAATTTTTAGTTTAGTATTCATCCACTTTTTAATTTTTTTTTATTCATTTTCACAGAAATTTTTTACCTGCTATTATTTTCACATTTATTAATTTTTATGTATTTACTTTTAAATGTGACTGGTTTGGCCCCCCATAAATGGCCATTGTTGTGGTGAAATATTATTTTATATTTAAATGGCAAAACATTCAACATTCACATCTGTTCACATCACTACGCTCTCTGGTGGGACGGGTGGAAGAGCCTGAGATACATGAGATAAAGACACAAGATGCATTTTACAGTGTTGCTTTTTTTTCTTATTGTCTTGTGTACATTTATTTTGATTAAATAAAACGCTTCTGCTGTATCAAACATGAAGCATACTTTATCATCAGCATCATAAGATTCAAGCAATAAAAATCACAGCATCTGAATATTTAACCACTTAACATTACCAATTATGATGCTTTTGGATTTTGTTATGAAAATGGAAATAGAAAAATATAAGTTTCAAGGTAATCATTGAGACTTAACACTTACGAGTTCTAGGCAGTAACATCGGTGGGTCCCCGGTCTCAATGTGCATGATCTGAGCCATCTGTGTTGTTCTGTGTGAACTGTGGTTTCCTAATCTGAACGGCTCATTCCCTGCAGCCACAACAACGCCAGAGCATAAGATGAGTGCAGCAAGACCATCCACCTGAAAGACAAGAGTAGACAAGATCGCACCTTTACAATATAATTGCTTTTTCATGGAAACACTGTAATGATTACTATGAACGGCCATGTGCTCATTATGCGACTGCTTTTAAAATGATACCTTAATTCAGTCTTTAAAAGGAAGACTTCCATTACTAGATCACTTTCAACTTGCACAAAAACCTTCTATGAGTTATTAATGCCACATTTTATCATGAAAGAGCAGTAATGACATAAAACAAGTGGGAATTATTTGCATTTGAAGGTTCTCTGGCTCTTCAACAGGAGCCTTGTTGTTGTTAAAGGATTAAAGAGCTCACCAGGTGGGAATAGAGGAAGATATTTTGATAGGACTTCGTGGAATTCCTCTATCATTTAAAGTAACACAGCAAAGTCCTTCCTTGTATTTTGTATTAATGAATAAGTAATGAATTAAGCCAATTTTAATCCATAACAAGTAAGCTGTGCAGCTCGAGTTGACATTCAAGAGTAAAAATACAGTCAGATTTAAAGATTTTGTGATAATCAGGGAGAGAAAATGGTAGATAAACATTTTTGTGTTTATATATTTCTGTCTGCTAACTGATTTATAACTTTGCAGAATATCCTGTTAGTAATACCAGACATATCTGAGTAAATCTATACTGCAAAGGTTGTATCAACTTACAGCACTTTGAGTTGATTGAACAGTAATAAAATATTTCCTGGAATTTATATTTTTTCACAATAAAACATTATCCTCACAAAAAAATATATGTTGTAAAATAACAAACTTCAGGCATTCTATTTAAACTTTAAGGTGTCTCCCTTATCTAGGCTATTTGATGAATTGGCTCAAATATGATGTGAAGCGCCCTGAGATGACACTGTCATAAAGTGGCGCTATATAAATAAAGTTGAATTGAATTAAATTGAAGGTAAACTTCAAGATGCAAAATTTAACCAACATCAAATACTGACTAGCTGGTTAAATGCTATGCTTCCTACTTGTTGGGCATTTGTTGGACCTTTCAGTTTTAAAACCTGACTCTATTTCACCTCTGAAATAAAACAACTCTAATTTTTGGTGACAAGAAGTGATCCTGCAAAGTACAACACACAAGCTTGTAGCAGTACTGAAACTTTAAACCTGCATAGTTTATGTCCTCGACTCTTCTGCTAGGTCTGTAAAACTTGCAAAGTCTTGTTTGTCAATCATATCTGTTTAAAAGCATTTATAAAAAAAAGTTTTATTCACTAAAAAATCTGTTTTGTCTTATTTTGGTTTATTCTATATATAGCAGCAGCGTTAGCTTAGCATAATATGACCAAAGAAGAATACAGGAATACAGGATACCTGGCTTTGTCCAAGGATTACCAAAAAAAGCTTACTGCACTTACACAACTCAGTTATAATGAACAAGCTGTTGATTTTTATAAATCCATAACTGCAAAACAATCATTTGAAGTCTTCTCTTGTAACTTGTTTCCTTTTTTATACTAAGCTAAACCTGCTGATTGCTCTGTACTTCATTTAGGGTTCAATTAAACTCATATGTTTGCCATTTCACAGACCTAGTGGGAATTCACCTATTTTCAGCTCATGAACTACTTACTCTTCTGCCATCTGTAGAGTAAAGTTTCAGCACTGGAAACTGCAGGATCTGAGACAGGTAATCCAGCAAAGCATCAAATGATGGTGCTGTTCTCCGCTGCAACACAATTGTACGTTTAACAGTGGGGTCCCTGTTTTTGATGACCACAAGCTTCTTTGGTGTCCGTACTGCCACCCTGTCAGTGACTTTTGCTGGCCTGCTGCTTGCATCCTCCTCTCTGCCAAACAGACCAAGTCTGAGTCCTTGACGTCTTCGTCGTCCTGCACTGACTGGTCTGGTGGTGTTCCAAGGAACCTGTCGACGGTTCACTTCATCAAGGTTTAGTGGCTTCACTCGTTTCTGATCAGAGCACACATAGGCTCCCCCATCCTGTAAGTCATCTAAAGCTTTTACAAGGTGCGTTCCTCGAGGTGTGGAGATGGTCCTTACTCCGAAAGGCAGAGGCACTTTTTTGGACAGAGCATCCAGCAGAGCATCAAATGTCTTGAAAGTGCGAGCAGTGATAATAATACGATGTCCGCTGAATTTATAATCGCCACTTTTGTAGAAACATACTCGTTTAGAAACTGAAGGATCTGAACTGGGCTGCAGGGAGCGAGAGGGGAGTGTCTGTCCACTGTCAGAGGACAACCCCTGGGCTAGGGGGTCCTGGACAGGTGTGGTGCTCATGTTTTATGAGGGTAGCTGTTGAGAAAAATTTGCAAACAATTAACTACAATATAGGAACATCAACAAACAAACAAACAAATGGGAAAAAAGTATATCTGTGTACTTCCTGGTTTTACAAACTTCACTGACATGCAAAACCCAGTCAAATAAACTCGGAAGTTCTGCAGGTGCATCAGTGAAACTGACCTAAAACATCATCACAGAAAAGCACAAATGACATTTTAAGCTGCCTCGGAAGTGCCTTGGTAATTATATAAGACTTCTTTGCTGATTTAAATGTAAAGTTATTGATAATAACTGATCATTGTTTTATTATTATTCCACCAGTATCTCAAATTTAGAGCCTTTGCTCAGATTTTATGCGCAATAAGTTTTAATATAAAAAGAAATATTTACCATTTGGCATAAACTCCTTAATATAAAGAAGGTGAGAAAGATATTAGAAATACTTGTCAGTACATTGAACAATTACTAAACATCAGGATCTATACCTTAAAAAAACATCCCTACTTCAGTAGTTTAAATAAAAACGTGAACAGCATAACAACATGGTGTGAGCAACAAGTGTAGGTGAAAGGGAAACCAGGCCTTACAAGCCTCAAGCATACAAGCTGGATAGACAAGCTACATCCTGGTAACAGGTAACAAAACACACGGCTAAATAAAGCAAGCATATGAAATGATGATGATGAACAAAGCTTACCGTACAGTTTGCATCTCTGTTCAATAATAATAGCAAAAACAGCATAAAGTGTGCCTCTGTTGTTGCCGCGAGCTCTGGTCAAAGCCTCTCAGCAGCATTCGAGGGCTATTTTGGGACATGCAACATCATGGCCAATTTGCTTAATCTTTACTAACACTTGATCAACAACTAAGGTAAGAGAGAAAAAAGTCACACAAAGCAACTGTATGGCAATATATTGGAAATATATATATCTACTATTTTTATTTGACCTGAATTTAAGCATAGTTTTATATTTTTGTCAAAGTGAAGGACAATATTTTCCCCTTGACATGAACTTACACTGTTGCTTTTGGATTGTATTGGAAATCTCAACTTTTAAAATAAATCCTACATTTTTTAGATTGTATTTATTTATATATTTTTGTGCAATACTGATTCTAAATTACAATGTGTGTTTGCTCTTATAGATTGTATGAGGATAGAAGCAAAGTATATACTATTGTGAGCATTTCAGGGAGAAAGTTCATCAAGCTAAATTAAATGTACATGCTCCATGATACTGGTGAACCTTGTCTGTTCCCAACAGATATCACAGGTTGCTCAGACTATTTCGACTTTGCAAGCAGCCTGCTTAATCAGATTTGTGAGGTCTTGGCCTAATAGGGATTAGTTTGAAGATTTTGCGCACTTGCTGTCAGCATGAGGCAGAATAAGGTCTTTAGTGAGCACTTTTACCTCACAGCAGGTATTGTTAAATCCAGCATCAGACCTCAGAACACTCAACACATCAGTATTTGGACTTGTCAGATTTCTTGCTGCATGCCTGAAGGCAGCGTGTCAGCTTAGACTTGGGCCTGCTTGGGTTCAAGCTAACACTTTCCACTGACACGTGCAGTATCTAGGAAGGTTGGTCCTGGCTGGTGGAAGTGGTGATGAGGGTCAGAACAAACAAACAGTCATTTACCATGTCACACCCTGACCTGTTTAGATTACCAAGATCCAAAGTGATCAGCCAGTGGCAACCACATTGCTCTTTATTTACATGCATCTATGATTTCCTCAAAAGACTCATGATCAGTGTGAGACCCTTAAACTGCCTTTATATAGAATAAAAATCTAAAAAAAAAAAAAAAAAAAAAGCTACCTAATCTGGAAATGGACATGTTGATTTAAAAACTTTACAAAACTTAAAGTCTTCACAACAGCAATGAAAAACATTTGGGTGTTAAATGAGAATGAAAGCTGTCATTCAGCTCAGGGTCTCTTCAGGGGTGACTCTTTGGCGCCATCTACAGGCAGAAAGGTAAGCTGTTTAGTATTCAAGTTTTAAAAGCAACCTGTTTGTTCAGAACAGCAAATCAATAAACTATATTATATTACTATGAAATATTAAGGTTTTATAATTAATTTTGTATAGGTAAAGAAAGCAATGACAGCCAAAAACAAATGCGATGGGTAATCATAGATTTTCCCTCGATTAACTTTCCTTGATCATACTCTGTCATCCACTTGTCAGGTCTGCTACACAGCGGAGGGTCAGTGTGCGGTCCCGGTCCGCCAAGTTGACGCCGCCGCTTACTCCTCAGTGGCGTGGTCTTTGTCGCGATTTTTTTCTTTGTCTTGCACCTTATTATTTAGATTCTGCCAGGTAAGTCAACATGGGCAAGAAGGAGGAAGAGGACATAATCAGAATCGCGAAAAAGATGGATAAAATGGCGCAGAAGAAGAACGGGGTGAGATGTCTGAGTGAAATGAATGCTTACATCCCCGCTGTTAGCTGCCAATGCTAATGTTGATGTGTTGCTAACTTAAGCGCTAACGGGAATGTTATGAGGGTTGATGCTAGCTGTTATAGCTTGATACTAGCTCGTATAGCTTCTGGTAAGTTCAACTAACACTAACAAGATACTACACAAGTGTAGTGTTTAACTTTTACACATAGTCGCAATCATGCCTTCGACAATTAGACTTACAGCTAATATTCGTGCACTTTATAACTAACCGGTTTGCAGAAAACAACTAGCATCTCTTTCCAGCAAGTCTTATTTATGTTGCAGTTAGCCCCTAGCACCCGACTAACCACTGTTAGCTATACTTGCGGTACATTGCAATTCTAGAGAGGTAATTTGGGCTAAATAACAATTGAGAAATTAAAACATGCAATAGTATCATATACTGTTATTGTTATCTGAGTGATAGCTAATCGGCTAAGTTGGTCTTAGGTACTTCCAGTGTAGGTGCTTCGCGGCTGTAAACCGTACAGTATTCTGTACAGTCGCAATCAGGGGCTAACCATTGTGTTCAATGTTGTCAAGCTACTTCATCAGGACAGGCCAGTACTAGTCAAATACTGTACTCGAGTTATTAAAATTTTACTTATGATTTTGTGTTACTTGACTGTTTAGGTACAAAACATTTTAAAGGATCTTTCCGCGTAAATACATAAAACAACTGTAGTTAGGCAGTAAAGTCACAACCAACAATCATAACATTACTTCTTTGATATGACATATTATATAGCTGCTAACTAGTTTAAAAGATTTAGGGATTTTGAAAAACTTGCAACTTAAATATAAATTTGACAGATTAATTTAGAATATATCCATATATTTCTGCTTAGTTGGTACAGAAGTTAATCAGAAGTCTTTGCAAGAACAAGCACGATAAAACCACATAGTGTTTGAGTGTTTGGATGGGTTGTAATTTTCTAAATAATCTCGCCTCATTCCACTTCTTCAGGCCGGTGCTTTGGACCTATTGAAAGAGTTACGCAGTATCCCCATGACTCTGGAGCTTCTTCAGGTATATTTGTTTATTTATTCTCAGACTCTGTTGATGCTGGGGGGGGAAAAAAGTTGTTTACATCCTGAAGAAATGACATGTGTCTTTTCACAGTCCACCAGAATTGGGATGTCTGTCAATGCCATTCGTAAGCAGAGCACAGATGAGGAGGTGACGTCTCTTGCCAAGTCCTTGATCAAGTCATGGAAAAAGCTTTTGGGTAATTATTTTATTTTATTTGCAAAGAGTGTGTTTAAACTTGTGTTGAAGAGATTTCTGTGTGTCTCAGGCTGTTTTCAGTGTCTGACTTCAATATTGTTGTCTACAATAGGTTATCCACTGCGATGTGTGTGTTGGCTACAGTATTTAGTTTTAGAAAATAGATCATACTTTCACATTGATGGTTATTCGAAGTTATGTAGTTGCATGTCTTTTTTAAGCTGACATTTTATTGCTTTATTGTTGTATGGCCAATTATAGTCACGTAGTTAGTATTACAATATGTTGTTTACTTCTACTTAGAGCATTAATAAGCTACAATTTTGAGCTACTGTTTGTAAACTCGATGTTTTTCTTGGGGTCTGTGAGATGGAGGTTAAAAGGCAGTACTGTCCAAGTAGGTGGCAGCAAATTTACATGAGGCAGGCTGCAAAAAGGAGGGAAAAAGTCTTTCAGTACATATCTTCCTCACTAACTACCTTTTCAATGGGCACGTTTTTAATTTATCTGATGGAAATCAACCTGATCAGCTGACATGTTTGGATGGATTACTTTACACGATAGAACGATTTCACATGATGTTAATCCTTTTGTCTGTGTAATAACTTGGTTTACCATATTTGATCATGTTGGTTTGGGCTTTTCAGCCGTCACTGTGCTCAGTGACGCTTTTACACTTTGAAATACAGAACCGTACAATTCATGGTGGTGATGAGACACGATAGAGCCAGATCACTTATGCACGACTATACTTTTACTTTTGTATTTAGGAATATTGTGTGTATTTAAATAACTCGATGTTTGTTATGGTATTATTTAATAATGCTTTGTAAAAATCACTAAATTAGCTCATCCTGGTTTAATTCCTGGAGCGATGCTCCACATCTCCTCCTCTCCTTCGTTGTATCTTTGCACCTATTATTAAGTATATCTTGATACAGATGAGAAAGAAACCTTTTGGAAAGACTTGAGGTGCTCTAACGTACCTGATATCTGGTCTTGCCTGATTTCTGTCACTACAGATGAGCCTGGAAGCGGCGACAAACCTTCAGAGGAGAAAAGGAAAGAGCAAACAACACCTGTTGTCTCTCCATCGCAGGGAAGCCCAGAGGCAAAAGAAGAGAGGTGACTAGAAAACGTTATTGTATTTATATGTTTATCAGATTCATCTTACCGTGTTTTGATTTCGGATGTGGTTTGTTGTCGTCGCTGATTCTAAAATTGTCCCGCAGCAGCTCCAGCAGTAATTTCAGCAACAAGAGCGAATCCACTGAAGTTGCTCCGAACACATTAATCAACAGCTTTCCTCGGGCCCCAAGCACTTCTGACTCTATCAGGCTCAAGTGCAGAGAGATGCTGGCCAGTGCTCTGCAGACTGGAGGTACAAACTTAAAGCATTTTATATCAGTTGTTTATTTTCTGTATTCTAGCTTTTATTTCTTCTTTCTTTTCAGAGGATCATATTGCTATTGGTGCTGATTGTGAGGAGCTGGGAGCACAAATTGAGGAAAATATCCTTTGCATTGAAGGCATTTGAAACAGAAACTGTTGTCTTGACTCGTTTTATGTGATGTGTATCACAAAGTATAGGAACCTGTTGGGATTACTTGGATTTCTGCACGAGTTGGTCATAAAACGTGTTTTGAGCTTCATCTACGTCACGACAAGAGGTGGTCTGCTTTAACTAATACTGCACAGAAAATGTGTTTTCATGTTTTATTCAACACAACGTGTAGCATTCACAGTGCAGGGTGGAAAAAGTATGTGAACCTTTGCATTAAATAACTCGTTTGGCAGCAATGACCTGAACCAAACATTTTTTTCTTGTTGCAAATCGACTTGCACAACGTCAGGACAAATTTAGGCCCAATCCTCTTGCAAAACCTTTTTACTTTAGCAATACTCTGGGGATATCTTGTGGGAATAGCTCTCTTAAGGTGATGCCACAGCATTTCAATTGGACTGAGGTCATGACTATGACTGGGGGCACATATTTCTGTGTTGAAGCCTTATTGTTGATTTACTTCTATGCTTTGGGTTGCTGTCCTGTTGCATCACTCATTCTCAAGCTGTAAAACTTGGGAATTCATTTTTCCATCAATGACAGCAATCCCTCCAGCACCAAGGCAGCAAAGCACTCCCAGACCATGATGCTACCCCCACCATAGTTCCCAGCTAGGATAAGGTTTAGATGTTGGTGTGCTGTGCCCTTTTTCTCTACACATAATGATTTGTGGGTTTTCCAAACAACTCAATTGTGGTTTCATCTGTCCACAGAAGATTTTGCCAGCGGTTCTGTGGAACATCGAGGTTCACAGCACTGTTTTCTTGGACTTTCTGAGAGTTTCTTTGCGTGAGGCATGGTTCACATCAGGACATGCTTCCTCAGAACAGCCAACTCAAAACAGTCGTGTGGTTTTTATAGGGCAGAGCAGCTTCAACCAACCTAATCACATTGATTGGACTCCAGGTTGTTCGACTTCTTGCTCTAATTAGCTCTTGGAAAAGTCCATTTACTTTCCCCACCTTGCACTGTGAATGTTTACATGTTGTGTTAAATAAAAATGTGAAAACATATCGTAATTTGTGCATTAATAATTAAAGCAGACAGTGCCTGTTTCTTGCCGTGACTTAGATGAGGATCAGAACACATTTTATGACCAATTCATGCAGAAATCCAAGTAATCCCAATAGATTCACATACCTTTTCTTGCAACTGTAGCTTATTGAACACATAGACACAGTTGAGGCGTGCTAGATTAATTGAGTTGAGGCAACGGTGGCTCAGAGGGGATTGCAGGCCGGCCAGTGACCGAAAGGTTTGTGGTTTGAATAACACAACCCCCCTCGAGTCATCGTGTCCAGGGGCAGCACTTCAATCTTCTGCCCTCCAGTGTTGGCATCACATGTTTATGAATGTTTTGTTGATGGTCTAAGTGACCGTTGGCACACATTGGCTGCTGCGTTTCCATCCGTGCGCCCCACGGCTGCTGTGGCTACATATCTTACCATCATGAGGAGTGAATGTCTGCTCCAATGTAAAGTGCTGTGTAAATCCAGTAACACTGTGAATTCCTTGACTTTCTTTCACGCATCTTCCAAGAGTTTAAGAACACAGACATGAAATATAAGAACCGCGTCCGAAGCCGAATCTCAAATCTGAAGGATGTGAAAAACCCAAATTTGAGGAGGACTGTACTATGTGGAAGTGTAACTCCAGAGCGAATGGCAAAGATGACCGCAGAGGTTTGTTCACTGATGATGCAGCGCTCTGGCTGTGATGTCGTCATTGATTTATGTAAAAGCAGACATGTTTAAAGCATCAGGATTGTTCTGGTTTTGAAGGAAATGGCCAGTGATGAGCTGAAAGAAATGAGGAAGAATTTGACCAAAGAAGCTGTCAGGGACCACCAGATGGCCACCACCGGGGGCACTCAGACAGATCTGTTCACTTGTGGCAAATGCAAGGGAAAGAACTGCACCTACACACAGGTAGAGTCCGCCGTCTGCAGAGGCTTTTATAGATGTGATGATGTGTGGTGAACCGAGTACAAATGAAATGTCTCTAATGCATTTAAGCTCAGCATGCTAGGTAGCTAAGTCAACTATAAGCATTTTCCTCTGATATTATTTGATAAGACTGTTTTAGAATAAGTGAAGAATTCTGCTTTTATAATACGTAGTTTTTATATTTGTTACTTCACAGGTTCAAACTCGCAGCGCTGATGAGCCGATGACCACATTTGTCTTTTGCACACAGTGTGGAAATAGGTGGAAGGTAGGTTTCATACAGTGTTGCACACTCAGCTTTGATGTCATTTGCATGTGAACATTCATCAAGCTGACATGCCATCTGTGTGTATGCATCGCAGCTATTTAAATATTAATGTAGATGGTTTAAAAGTAAACACTTATTATTACCTTAATGCCAAATAAATCTTTTTCTTTTTCTTCTAAATAAATAAGGTTTTGTGTTTTTGTATGCTCAACAGTCGGCAGCTAAACATTTATCATTATTGAGAAGTTGGAGTACCAAAAATATTATTGTTTAATTACATATCACCTGAAGGTATTTGGCTGACACCTCAATGTTGTTTCCAGTGAGTAGTTAATAAATTGTGTCCAATTGCTCCTTAATAATTAATTAGATATTCCTTAAAGCAATGATTTGGATTTGTAAAACAGCCGCTCTTCCCTTACAGCGTAGCTGGAAGTATTAAATTGTGTCATAGTTTGCAAAAGTAACAATCCCACCTGGACATTTAATAGAATCCCAGGAGCAAGTTAACACTCTGAAATGCTGATATGTGGTTGCTTTATTGTGAGAGCAGCATTGAACTGGTGAGACATGCTGCAAGTCGACATAAGAAGGTAGTGATAGTGGAAGTGCCTGTACAGGAGCACTATCGTAATGAAATATAATTAGTTTAGCAGTGTGGTACCCGAGGAAGGTGAAATGACATATATACATACAGTGGGGCAAAAAAGTATTTAGTCAGCCACCAATTGTTCAAGTTCTCCCACTTAAAAAGATGAGAGAGGCCTGTAATTTTCATCATAGGTATACCTCAACTATGAGAGACAAAAT
>JBAMHV010000008.1:16910965-16949690 GCA_037177535.1 Pseudomugil gertrudae
AACATAGCATGTAGAGAGTATAGGGGAAAGAAAGCTGTATAAGGATATGGTGTGAAGCAAAAATATATATATATATATATATATATATATATATATATATATATATATATATATATATATATATATATATATATATATCTTTTTGCATTACAACATATCATTGTCAAGCTTTTTTTTTACTATAATCTCTAAATGACCTGTTTTTTAAAAGTAATTTATTTAATCTCTCCATTTCGCCTTTCGTATTTCTAATATTTAAAGCGTGCAGCTTGGACTTCCAATGCGAACAGACTGTTGTGCTCGGTTGTGTGCACGTGACCATCTGACCGCCTGACTGTCACATGACAGATCGTGACGCCATGTTGTAGCCTGTCAGCTGTTAGCACAGCATAGAACAGTGAAGAGCTGGGTAAGTAAATCACCCATTAGCTCATATAGATTACTATTTGAGCCTTTTTAAAACACTATATTGGTTTTACGTATGTACTTCATTCCGTGTGACTTTTCGACAGTGTACATACTGTTTACTGTCTTTGAGTCTAAATTAGCTTTCGGTTAGCATCTTTAGTTATTTTGCTACTCCTAAAACCATTAGCCTTAATCAAACAGTGCTAGTGTCACTGTTACTGCTCAATCTGACTGTCGTGTTTTCTTGTGTTTTAATTGTACACTATCCACTTATATTTAAGCACCCTAAGGCGTTTACTTTAATTATTTCCCCAGTTTTCAGGAAGATTCGTCGTGTCTAGTCGTGACATTGGATTAAAAGGTTAGCTAACACTACCTGCTACTGCTAGCTGCTGCTAATTGCTTCAGCTTCAGTTGCTGGTTTGTGTGTAAGCTGGTAGAATGTGGAAGAATTGAGCAAACAAGCTTATTTTTTAAGTCAAAATCTATATAACTACACACAAAACTAATTAAACCACGAAAACCAATTATTTGTATCTTATGTAAGTGCCAGAATAATAATGTTCGTCTTAGCTTACTGTAAACATTCGGATATAAGAAATCTGTGAGTTTAAAAGCACAAAAAAGTCTTACATCTGTATTTTTCCCCTACTACGTACCTAATGTGATAAAGGAAATTCACCCTTTCTCCTCAGGTGCAGTCTATTTTTCAAAATATATATTGTAGAGGATATATTTGAGGATGGATATACGCGGGGCAGTGGACGCTGCAGTCCCCACCAACATCATTGCTGCAAAGGCAGCTGAGGTTCGGGCCAATCTGGTTAACTGGCAGTCCTACCTTCAGTAAGTTCACTGTACATAAACCAAAATGTTATATTAGAAACAATATAAATATTGTTTTATAAGAAAGTAAACGGTTGGTACCAGTCTACAGCAGTAGAAGACAAGGGTGGAATGTGATGATTGAGTTAAGAAAGCAAGCCAAACCTCTGATTTTCCAACAAAACAAACCCAAACAAAACAAATATGTCATTTATATAAAGAAACACTTTGTGATACCTATGCATCATTATAGCTGTAAGGTGTTCATCATGATCACATGGCTATGTCATGCTTAAAACATGCATTCTTAGTCAAAACATTAGCTCTACTATGAATTTGGTTTTCAAGTTTTAAAGCTTCAGTATTGTAAACATCCAATGGGCAAATATACATCTTTCATACTGAGATTCCATTTCTGGATGTGTTCCATTCAACATTATTACCTATGGAAAGGCAGAGGTCATATATGCAATGACATTGGTTTGTCTGTTAGCACATAACTTATGGGTGAAAGTTATGGGTGAATTTGGGAGAAATTTATTAAGAAATGTTAGAACAAGTTATTAAATTTAGAGATTTTTTTTTTATTATTTTTGATCACTGACTGGATCTAAGATTTTTAAAAAAGATTTTCTACTATAGAGGAGATAAGGATAATTTTGCCAGCATAACAGAAAAATAATTTTAACACTTAATTTTACAACGTATGTCTTTAGGCCTGCATTCTGGCTGCTTCTTGTGTTCAAAGATGTTTTTAGTATAATATGTTTAACTCATTTTCACATATTGTTTCCTAAGAAGTCCACGTCTGATGAAAATAAGAAGTTATTAAGTTTGACATAGTTGTGATTTTTGTGTTTTTTATGTTTTATGGTGACACTGTTTCAGGCAACTTGTCAACATGTATTCAAGCCATGTAATCTTTTTTTTATCTGTCTTTCTGAAAAAGAAATGAAACAAAAGGCAGGGAAACAATCCGTTGTAGTATGATCATGTAACAACAGTTCTGCTGTAGTTCCTGGATTGTGATTCACTGTCTGGAGTGATACTTCCTCTATTGACCCAGTTGTTTTTTAGCAACTCTGAAATGACTCTCAGTATCACTCCTCAAGCTTCTAAATGACATTTTCGATCACAGCATTATTTTGATCATTTCATTCTGGGTTTAACATTTAGTCATTCTTAACTTTACCCTGAAAAGGTTAGGTGACTAGAATAAGTAGATATGTTCAGGTTGTTGTTATGGCTCACTTTGACATTTGCAATTCTTTTTAAATGTCATTGTCTTGATTTATTTTCTTTTAGGAGTCAGATGATCTCTGCAGAAGACTGTGAGTTTATTAAGAAGTTTGAGGTGGCCAGCTCTGAAGAGAAACAAGCTATTTTGACCAGTGAGGGACATCAGGTAAGTCGTCCTTGTATGGTGTCTTCACATTTTCGTATTCATAGATATATTTAGGGAGCAGAGATGGCATTTGGGGACGTTTTGATGAGCACACCCGGCCCAATCAGCCCTCCGTATACAGAATGTCTGGCAGCCAATTAGTTGAAAGTTGCAATTATAACAATACTTCATTTATAAAGTTAATGCACAACTAACTTTAAGAGGTTTTAGAGCTTTTTAACAAATATCCTCAATTCTGGATGGCAGAAACTTTCCTACAGCTCAACCAGGACAACAAGAATGATGTTTTAGTTATTGATCTAAAGGCTCAGGGAGAGAAACTTCTGTCAAAACTGCAAACACTGGCTTTTAATCCAGCAAATGAGGTAAAGAATCTAGGATTCACATATGAATCTGTGGCTGACAGTTGGCTGACGTAATGTCCTTCTCTTTATATCTATCTATCATATATATATATATATATATCTCGTAGGGGTCTTATCTTTCAGAATTGATTTTACCATATGAACTCTTTTGGACCATGACATCCTTTGGCATTGGCCTTTTATTAATCCCCAAAGCTAAAACATCAACCTATGGTGAGACATCTTTCCAGCACGATGGCCCTTGTTTTGTGGAGTGGCCTGGCAGCAGACCTGATCCAACCAGAGAATATTTATATTTTTAGAAGCTTGCTCAAGGCACACCTATTTATTTTGGCCTGTTAACAAGTGTATTATTCTCATTTTATTTCAATGTATTCATTCATTTTCTAAACCAGTTCAGGGTCATGGGAAGCTGGAGCCAATCCCAGCAATTAAACACATTGATACATTTCCATGAACTGGACTTGAGACGTTTAGTTAACTTGTGCTTGAAAGAAAACAATAGAAATGGTGTTTCTTAAGACATTAATGGATGGTGTGTTTCTATTTTTGCTCAGTGTGCGAAGACATTTCTGAACCTGATGGCTCACATCTCCAAGGAGCAGACAGTTCAGTACATTCTGACTCTGATTGATGATACACTGCAGGTACAAAGACAGAATCACTGCTTATGGACATGCTCACTTTCTTCCATGTGCTTGCATTTTAAACACAAAGTTTTGAGTTATTGTTACATGATACATCTTTCCATATTTAATTTAGCTTAAATCCATTAGAGGAATTATGTTTAACAGATTTAAAAAGAAAAGTCAATTTAATTGTTTTTCATTCTCATCTTTTGTGAGTAGTGCTACAAAATGTAAAGCAAATAAAAAGGTTTATATATGTATGATGTGACATCTGCATCACTTAAAGATGTTAGTTTAAAGCTGCTTTCACTTTGAGCAGACTTTGACAAAATAGAGGAAAAATCATCAGCACTTCACAGTTTGATAAGTTATGCTTGTTAGGAGAGTTATTGCTTGTCTGCACCTTTAATCCTGGAGATGTCAGAGTTTCTCACAGTTTATTTCACAGCTTGACTTACAAGGATCTGACTGTTTATTTATTTTAAGTCAAATTTAGTTATATTCCATTCAGTCGGTTTGTGTTCAAGTGTTCATCCTTGTCATCTGTATCATTTAGGAGAACCACCAGAGAGTGAGCATCTTCTTTGACTATGCCAAAAAGACAAAAAACACTGCCTGGTCCTACTTCCTCCCAATGCTGAATCGTCAGGACCTCTTTACTGTTCACATGGTGAGTATTGGTTTTGAGTTTGTAGAAGAAGAAACTCCAGGCTGATTTGAATCCAGGCTGTATGTGCAACAGCGGCCTTGCTGGTGCATGTCCATCATGAGGGATGCTGGCTCAAAACACAGACCAACCACATTATAAAAACTTGAAATCTAAATGGAATAACCTAGGCAACCTTCAGGGGTGGGTTACACATTAAATCAGGGATGGGCAATCCTGCAAGTGTTTGGACTCTCCTTCCTGCAGCACACCTGACACACATCAGACTTAATTAGCAGACTTGTGCAGAGCTTAACATCAAACTCTGCACATAATTGTTATTTAAGTCAGCTGTGTGGCAGGAGGGACATTCCTTGCAGGTCTTGAGGACCAAAGTTGCCCATTCCTGCATTAAAGGATTGATTTTCTTGTTTTAAGCAGGTCATAGTGGTGGACATAGCTAGTGATCTGGCAACAAGGGCACATCTGAAACACACTTTATGTTCACACAACATATCTTCCATCATCTTTTGTTTTAATAATTGTTGGAACAAGCTGTAGGGGTTGACATTCTTTCATCTCCATTTCTGATCCATTCCACAAACTAAGATTATTTTAGAGCATCTATTTTCACCATTCAAGGTTTTTTCTCCCTCACTCTCTAATTATTTTATACCTTTTAAATCCATTCATTAGTTATTAACTTTAATAAACTGAACAAACTTGCTAGTTTTGGCAGATTTTCTCAGTAAGATTCCCCCTAACAATCCCTTACTCAACATCCATCTATCATTCTACTTCTACTCTGACCGCTGTCTGGCCAGTAAAAGTTGACCCAATGTTGATTCTTTTCTTATCTCTTGCTGTGTCCTTTTCTCTCTTTTTTGTCCTTGCTTCCTCCAGTGATGTCCCCCAGTGTTTCTGTGATGAATCCATCACAGCGTGCATTCAAAGCAGCCAGTTTGTTGATGTCCAGTTGTTTGAGACTTGGTGCTGTGAAGCAAAATGCAGTTGAGAAGTGGTGCAGCGTTGTAAAGTGCAGTATCTCAGCCTCAGGACGACCCTAAACAGATCATTTAGCAAACATTGGATAATTGTTGCTGTAACAGCTTTGCAGGATTTGGTTAATTGTCTGACTTGTGGTTAATTTCTAAAGGTTACTTAGTTTTTAAATAAATGATTGATCTTGCAGAGGTTTGAACTAGTATTTTTTCACACCTGTAGTTCATTCACAGTGTGTCTGCTTTCAGATTTAATACGTACTGATTAACTCAAAACTCTTTCAAAAAGACAAGTACATCAACAGCACTGATCGCTTCACTGTCCAGTGGCATTAGTCAGAATGTCACATACAATATTACACACATAGATACACAAGGTGCAGTGTACACACATCATGGCACCTGTAGATACTTCTTACACAAAAATCACAATAACAACTTGTGGTCCTGCCAAAAGATTTAGCCAATAAGCATATCTGTTCCTAAGCTATTTCTTTCACTTTCCTTTAAACCTGAGAACTAAAAAAAAAAAAGATGACTGTACTGCTGCACTGATATGAACTTTATTTCTTTATTTAATGCAGTCTTATAATGTTCAATTGAAACTATATTTCATATTAGTATGTTAAAATATAATGTGAAGTATTTAATTATTATCAAAGTTTGTGATTGGAGGAAAACACGGGCTGCTTAAACTCACTGGCTTTTTTATTTTTATGTAGACAGATTACAGTTAGTACAACAGGATAAGGTTAATAGACCGTTGGTTTACCTTGTTGTAGAGAGAGGATCACCTTTCATTAATTTAGGATGTTCCAATGTTTTGTGATACTGAATGAGATAATAAATGAAGCACTGAAGGTCATTTTATTAGATTTCAAATAGCTCTCATTGTGACTGCAGCTCAGACATTTTTGGGTCAGTGCTTTAGTTAAAAACCTTCCTACAGAGCAGAGTATTTCACCAGAGCCATATTAATTCATTGTAGTCTGACAAAAAACACACAAAAAAATAAGAAAAGGAGCCCATGGACATTCATTTTTGTGTATGTGAACTGTGATCTCGATGGAAAGTATTTATAATCCACTTTATAGTTGAAGCAAAACATGGGCCTTTTAGGAATTTTTAACAAATTGAGCTGATAAAGCTAATTTATTTATTTAGCCCGTATTTTCATCAAAGATGGTGTTTTCATTTAATTTTTCAGAGCCATCATTTTATAACAAGTCTTCATTTTCAACGAAGCATCAATAAGTTCTCACAAAACATTCTTGACCTTTTTCTTCAAAGATGGGCAATTAATGTAATGACCTCTCTCTGCCATCCATTGCAATTCAAGAGTGACCGCATATGGCGACAAATCTAGTACTATGACAGGGCACACATGGCCTAATTAAGAATACCAGACAGATGGTATCCAGCAGGTGGGCATAATGTGACCTCCAGTCTGTGAAAAAGCACTTAACTCAATCTGAGAGTCATGACTGTTGCTTTTACACATCTTCTCGTGGCCAGAAGGAAATTGGAGAAATCTTTTTTCTTACATTGAGCACTTACCCTGCTGAAACTTTTAACATAATATGAAATGAAACCTCAGTCCCTGTTCCACTTAAACTTGAATATTGCTTTCAGTCAGCATTCTGGATGTTACGTGACTGTGTGCTCTCGCTATCTTCTACCAGACTTTTATTTTTTTAGTGTAAAATTCTTTTTGAAGTTTATATCAGAGAAGGTGTTAATGAGTCATCGAATACAAGTTATACAAAGATAGAACTTTCAAGTACTTTTTATCAGTCTCAAGCAAAGCAGTATAACAAAAAGTGTAAATGAGCCGTTGTCTCTGTCTGCTGTAATTCTGATACTTCGTATTGGGCATGTTTATCAATACAAACCAGAGTAATAAAATATTGAATATGTGGTACCATGAAACTGGACTTAGTGCATTTCACCTGAGCCTTGCTGTAAATGTCTAACATTGTCAGACACAAACAGAGGAAATAAATAAAAATCTCCTCCTTCATGCAATAGGCGGCAAGGATCATTGCGAAGCTGGCTGCTTGGGGCCGTGATCTGATGGAAGGAAGTGATCTGAACTACTACTTCAACTGGATCAAAAGTCAACTCAGTTCACAGGTACATTAATCAGAATGTTCCTGTTTTTTCTAATGTAAATGGAGATTGTAAATAAGCTAAGCGTGCAATTAACTACGTGTTAAACCAGAACAAATGTTTGGTTTATTGTGTCTGTCAGTTGTGTTTTATGTTGACTGTTTGAATTATGGGTAAAGAAACTCCAATGACTTCACTGATTTATTTACAATTTTTTTTATTAAAATAATTTTTTATAATAAATGCAGAATTATCATCATTTCTGGTTATATAGTTAAGGAAAATGCCTTTTTTTGGGTTTTCTATAAAAGGTCCAGTGCATTGGGATTCCTTATGTATTATAAAAGTAAAATATTAGTGTTGTAGTTGTACATACATGTTGTATTAGGACTTATTAGAAAGAGATTTGACTTTTTTTGCTTTCTCTTTTCTAAATTTTGGCTAATATTATCTGACATTGACCTTTTAAACTTTTCTTTTTGCGAAGTGTTAATTTCTACATTTTCTGAAAGCCTTTAGTTCATTTGAAAGCTATGTCGAATTTCAATCCATTCAATTTCCCCTCATTTGCAACTATGGTTTGGGCACACAGTGAAAACCTTGTTTGAATGAATCTAATATAATGAATTAATATTGGGTTTCAGCAGGTTTGTCAGACCTTGAGTTGCTCTAATGACAGCTTCTCAGTAGGTGTTGGCTTTGCCTTGGCAAATATATGCAGTAAAGATTTAGAGTACAGAACAGCTGAATACTTAATTTTTTATTTCTTTTCCACAGAATGTCTTACATATCTGTGTCTGCAGTTATAAAAAGCCACCTCTTTGAAGAGCCCCCCTTCTCCATTACATTACATTAAATGGCATATTTACAAGACATTTTCCTGAACTGCATTTTGATGTTGCATTTGATGATAACCTCTCTTCTCAACAGCAAGGCAAGAAGTCAGTGAACGTTTGCTGTCCGTGCACCTCTGGTCGGTCACATAGTGCTAAATAACTTAGCTGGAAGCAGTGGCTTGTGAACAACATTGCACCTGTTTCTTTTGTGTATCTCTTGTTAGAATCTACATGGTACAGGTCCAGAATCAGGCACAGCAGCAGGAACTATTTCTCCCAGTGAAGTGAGTATGAGTGAAGTGTCTCTTCATTCACTCT
This sequence comes from Pseudomugil gertrudae, assembly GCA_037177535.1. Classification (NCBI taxonomy): domain Eukaryota; kingdom Metazoa; phylum Chordata; class Actinopteri; order Atheriniformes; family Pseudomugilidae; genus Pseudomugil; species Pseudomugil gertrudae. Next base: position 16,919,508 of record JBAMHV010000008.1, read on the forward strand.
GGCACCTCCAGGAAAAAACAGCTGGGTTCATGCAAGCTAGCATTTGTTAGCAGTCACTGGACTGTCACATTTCTTCTCCCCTTCCTTTTTTCTCTCATCCTATTGATGCACTGCATTTTTGTATTAATACCAGATGGTTAGAGTCAGTTTATTGACAGGATGAGGTTTACAAATAATTCTCCATTTCGACAGCATGGTGTTTGCTGCCACTGGTTAAACTCAAGTGTTCAAATGAAAATGCATGCCGGAAGCCAATTCTCGCTAATGCTGAAAGCGCATGACAAAGAGCTTTCCTTGAATATTAGTGTAACAAGAGAAAATTGAGCAAGCATTTGCACAGCAGCAGCATCCTACCATCTTATATTCCTTATTATGTCAAGCATAGCACAATTATTCTGAGGAGCGTGTTCAGAAATATTTCTTCGAGACCTGTCGAATAACTTATCATCGCCTTTCTCTGCATTTTCAACCAGGTAACCTCTGCTCTTCTGTCTTCAGTGCTGCCTGAAACTTGCTGGACTTTTGCTTTTACTCAGTTTCTTTCAATTAACAGATTAATGTTCTCCTCTCAGCTTCCTCCACTGTAATCTTTCTTAACATTATTTTGCTCAGGTGTGATGAGACACTGCTTTTCTGCTATTGTGCTGTACATTTGTACATTTGGATGTGAACTAGCATGTGTTGATGTCTGAGGCTGCATGTGCACTGCCTCGGGTCTGATGTGACAACAATGCAAGGTTTGGACCAATATTCTTCCTCATGCTCTCTCTGCTTATCAAATACTTGATGTTTCAGAATTGCACTTGTTGAACTTCTTAATATTTTGTTTGTTCGTCTCATTTTACAACAAAATTCTTGCACTTCTTTTTGTCTATTTGTTTCCCATTAATGTTTGTTTATTTGTTTGCAGAGCTCTCAGTATGTCCAGTGTGTGGCTGGGTGCCTGCAACTGATGCTGAGGGTCAATGAGTATAGGTTTGCCTGGGTGGAGGCTGATGGAGTCAACTGGTGAGTGATGAGTTACTTCCTTTAAGGTCTCTGCAGTTCTTAACTGTAGATAAAAATATAAACTACCGTTTAAAGTTTCTACCTTTTTAAAGGTCATAATGAGTGTCCTTTTTGAGTAATTGTTCTGTATTTCTCATGGTTTGGCACATATGTGCTGTACATTGTTCAAACATTGAATGTAAAGATGATGACTCATTGATAGTGTTTCACTTACTTTACAAAGAAATAACTAGTACCATGTCACAGGATTGGCATATAAATCATGTTTTGGTTTCACAGCTTTACTTATAAATTATTTTTCATCTGTTCTAATGTTATTTTTGCTTTGCAACCTTCTAAACTTCACTTAAACTTCACCTTTTATTGTAAAATCTTTTTTGGCTCATACGTATTTAAAAAATACTTTAGGAAACAAATGATTGGCTCTAATTAAATACACAAACATCACAGGAAGTATTTTGGAGATTAAGTGGCACATTTGTCACGACTAATGACAATAAAATAAAAAAAGAAAAATAAAGGATACTGTTTTCAAGTCGAGGTCCATTACCAGTGTGTAGTACCTATTAGTCTAATCCAAAGTTTTAACAGCACAATGCCTCTTAGAAGTTGTTTGTTTGTTTTTTTGAATAGCTACTCAACTAAACAAAGAGTAAATGATATTGAATAATATATATCAACATTAAATCAAAATAAAATGTCAACATTAGTATGTTGTTGATGATGGCTATGTTCCACTGCTCTGCACTTAGCCATTACCATAACTACAGGTATACTGACTCCGGAAAAAAAACTAAATGAAATACCATTTTCACCTTTATTTCTCTGCTGAATGAAACCTTGTAATGATTACAATTATTTGGGTCAATATTGAGATTGTAATTATTTAACACAGTTACTTTTTTGACCACACACACTGTGTTGCAGGCCCGTTTGTTACCTGTGCTTTTCATCCTCTATGATTTGAGGCTTTTGCAGGATTGACCCAAGCAGCAGATTCGGTCTCTCTGTGCAGGACAGATACCCTCCAGAAGCCACTCTCCAAGTGGCAAATGAGAGTGGAGGTTTCACCCGTCCCTCATACATATAGAGGGAAAAACTTTCTTATAGGACTATCTTTATGTCTTAATATTTTTGCCAAACAAAGTGTCTTTCTGTCATTTTGATTTAAGATTGACAGCATAGGATGCCATAAAGAAGAGCGAGCTCTTTAGAGGGGGGGACATTGCTAGTGTTCAGAAACAAGATATGCTGAATTTAAAACATGGACAGTATGAAATCTAGCTCACTCATCCCTGCTATACAGGATTATTGCTGTACGATATACAAATATAAGAGATGCCATCTACAGTTTTCCACGTGTTTTTTTGTTTGTTGGCACAGTTGGTTAGCACTGTGGCCTCACGGCAAGGAGGTTGCTGGTTCGAGCCTTGGCCGGGGCCAGGGTCCAGCCAGGAACCTTTCTGTGTGTTTGCATGTTCTTCCCATGTTAGCGTGGGTTCTCTCCGGGTACTCCGGCTTCCTCCCACAGTCCAAAGACATGCACTTTGGGGATAGGCTGATTGGAGACTCTAAATTGCCCATAGGAGTGTGTGTGAGTGTGCATGGTTGTGTGTCTTTGTGCGTTGGCCCTGTGACGGACTGGTGACCTGTCCAGGGTGTACCCCGCCTCTCGCCCGATGTCAGCTGGGATTGGCTCCAGCCCCCCCTGTGACCCAGTTCAGGGAATAAGCGGTAGATGGATGGATGGATGTTTGGCACTGCTTGCAATAAAATATGTGGCTGTGACATCAAACCACGTTGTCACTTGAAGGATAAGGAGCTGGTGAATGGATTCGTCTGAATGTTTTAGAATGATTTACAAACAGATGATATGTCTTATTTACCTGAAATAATTTTTTTCTTTTAGATCAAAATATTTTGGTATTGGTTAATATTGGTTTTGGACATTAAGAGTGGACAAAATCAGTGTATTGTACATAGTAAAAAAGCCAATATCAAACATTCCTAACTGATTTTTTTTGTCTGGTTAAAGCATCACAGCAGTGCTGAGCAACAAGTGCGGCTTCCAGCTCCAGTACCAGATGATCTTCTGTGTATGGCTCCTGGCCTTCAGTCCTCAGCTTTGTGAGCAGTTGAGACGTTACAACGTGGTGCCAGCCCTGTCTGACATCCTCCAGGAGTCTGTCAAGGAGAAGGTCACTCGAATCATTCTGGCTGCCTTTAGGGTTAGTGGCAAATGTGTTACTTTTTTTTTAACCACTAAAATGCAACATTTCATTGAAAGACTCAAACACTGAGCTGCATACTTATTTTCTTGGTTATTTGTTTTTGCCTTTGTTCTGTTATCTTTAATGTTTTTGTTTTCTTTCATTATTTCAGTTATTTCCTGCCACAGGAGGATTCTGCTTTTATTAACAGAATTCACACTTTCTCAATACTAATCACACAATGCAAACACCCAGATAGTGAGCATGGTGGAGCATGTAGCAGCTTAGGGGCACAGTCAAACCAGCCTTTTGGATTTGTAATCGTGTCTATTTGCTTGGGAAGTTTTCTTCGCTTGGGGTTACTGCGAATGGGCAAACAAGTTCTGATTTGGGTTAAGAAGCGGCCTGTGTCCTCCTACAAGCAAGTCTCCACCCATTTCAAGTGTGTTACAAAGTGGTATTTGTGTATGTGATAGTGATGCAGCACAGCATTGTGAGGTCTTTAACTGCAGTCTCAGGTTGTTTTTCACAGGGGTTAAATATACAAAAAAAGCAGTATGCAAAGTCAGTTTAATGCAAAGAGTAAGTAAGTAAACTTTATTTATATAGCACTTTTCACAGATAAAGGTCACAAAGAGAATGCAGCATCAAATTATTTACCACCACCAATTTTATGTAGTTGGATAAGCCATCTTCCAGAAGTTCACAAACGATGGCGGGAAGCTACTGCTGATAAAGTTAACTTTATTTTTACAGAATTTAATAATGTTAAACTTTAGAAAAAAATACTGTTATCAGTAAACATCTGTTATCAGCCATAACAGCAATATTAATATCAGAAATCGGTATTGGCCAACATTTTCATATCAGAATCAGAATTACTTTATTTGCTATTTTTGTACCAACAAACAAGAAATTCAACTCCAGTAGCAAGTTACTCTCATTTTTCTTACTTTTAAAATTACCAAAGGAGGGAAAAAGTTAAATAAATATAAAAATAAAAAAGTGGTCTCCCTCTGACTTACCAGCTGATACTTTGCTTTTTACTAAATGTGGACGACAACGCATTAAAAAGTTAAAAGTAATGTAGCATGTTGTAGACCCCTAATGAGAGAACAACCGGGGGTGTTAGTCTGCTTAAAAAGGCACTTTGACGTCATTTGTGTCGTGGATCTGCTTCTGTTTTTAATTTGAGGTTGAAGAAGAACACCTCCTCACCCTCCTCCTTATCCTCCTCCCACTCTGCATATTCTGCTTCTTCTTATATTATTGTAAATAATAAAAATTCCACTCACATAAGTGTAAATTACTTGAAGCTTAATAAAAGGCTGACAGTCTTCAATCATTTGATGCTATTATACTCTGACACACATGAGCAAAATCTTCAGTTGGGTTACAGGGCGGGGTATTAGCATTGTGGGTAATTTAATGACAAGTTAAACTTACCATTTTATTCTAATCTGTAATTAAATATCTTCCTATTGAAACACAGCCACTGCTGATTTCCCTTCAGGAAGCTGCTTTATTTTAATGCACATAAATGTCTCATTATTATCAAGATGTGCATACCTGGGATGAAGGCCCACCTCTTTGTAACTTCAGTGCTTTTTAACTGCAGGAAGTTGCTCAGACAGAACACCTGTTTACATTTGGAGTATCTGGAAAATGTATGTTAAGTCAATATGATAATTTTCAGGTCTGTTTAAGGAAAAGTCTTGTTCTTCATGATTGATTATGGAAATGATTAAATGTTAAGTGATTCCTATCATCCATGATAACTTTTATGTAAAATATTGCTGCATTAATACCTTTTAAAATGGATAATCATCTGCATTAACACATTAAATTTGTCCACTTGTCTTTATATTGATATTTTGTAGTGTAAACACTATAATGCATTGAAATGCAGTACTAGAGTCAAAGAACGATGGCCTTGAAGGAAATATGGTTTTAAAAAAAAAACTTCAGTGAACGGCTGGCTTTGTCCAACCCTGGCAATGTCAAACTGCCTCTACAGCCTTCCTTCTAGCACAATGGTGAGATAAATGGCACTGATTGCATGTTTGAAACATGAGCTCAGAGTAAGCTGATTTTTTTAAATTCAGTTTTGAATGCAACATTTTTTAGGTCTTCCGTTTCAGAGATTTTCCATCAGCATTTCTCTACTATCATTGTTACCTGCATCACACACCTGTCTTCACAGTGGACTGTTTGTCAAGTGTATTTTCTGATAAAAAAAATAAGAAAGAAACCATATTGTAGATGCTTGTTTGCCTTAGTGGGCTTCATCTTATTCTGCATGTTTTTATCTCACTTCTCAGATCATTGCAGTTTTCACAATACATATTAAATCTCATTAAATCGGAGTGGAAGTGCACTCTTAATATTATGCCAAATACACTTTTTTTAAGCCCTTAAATACATGTTTTTGTGCACTTTGTGTTTTTAATAATGCAGAAAATGTAAATGTATTCTCTCCTGATGCTGCACATATATCTTTTTTATTTGTTGTGGTCATATTTTTCAGTCTGATTTTCTCTATTCTCTATTAAGTTTTTTTTTTTTTTTTTTTTTTTTTTACCTATTACGTCACAGTATTTGCTGTAAGTCTGCCAAATAAGGTTGTGGACTTCCAGGTAACCAAGTCTGTGACTCTGATACGTTGACATTTATAGTAAACTTACCAATAAAATGTTTCTCTGCTGGGAGATTAGCGTATCTCTGCTATCAAGCTACAAACATGGCGGAACAGGGTAGAGTTGAACTTCCTGTAACCTGGAGGGGGGCGGGGCATGACATGCCTCGTTCACATTTAAAGAGATGGCACCAAAACGAGTCGCTCTGAAGACACACCTCAGAACAGGGTTATAAGGTGTGTGCGGAGCGAGAATAAGCAGGATTTCAGACCAAAGCGTTGCGGTTCTCCTTTATACAGACAATAAATGAGTGATTTACATGTTAAAAGGAAGATTAAAAGCATGATATATCGCCTTTAAAAGACAGATGCTCTTTTTTTCAGAAGACCCTGAAATTGTAAATTATTTTAAAAAGTATTCAGCATTATTCCTTTTGAAGTTGTTTTCCCAAAAGTGCTAATTATGCAAATGATTGTGTTCATCACATGGGATGAGTGAAGCGACTTAGATTATCCACACCATCTGGATGTCTTCGAAAACATCCTCAAACTGTAGTCCTGCAGTGTTTTTGATATATTGCTCCAGTCAAATTATAGTGCTAGAAATGACTTTTTTTTTTTCCCCATGGCCCCAAGGCTTAACTCAAGTTACAAATAGATAGAATTCCTGTTCTCGAAATGTTTCCATCAGCAAGCGGGATTTACACTTTGATTGTTTGAAGTGCAATGCTTTTTTTTTTTTTTTTTTTTTAAATCTAAGCCCTATCTAAGGTAGAAATTCTTTACGGTCTGCCCTCACCTCTGATATCCTTGATTTATTTTTTTTTGTATTTTCTGTAAATATTGCCACTATAATGCACCAATTTCACCTCAAAAATACCCTTCACAGTCTTTGAATATGTTTTCTTGCTCGTGATTTCTGACTGTGATGTTGCGGACCCTCACTCCAGAATCTGACAACCGAGTTCTGGTTCAAAAGTATAAACTGCATTATGTGCATGTAGGACATTCTTATCTTTAGTGACTGTATTATTAGCAGAAGATGTTATGGATTCAAAATAATGTTGCAATGTTTTCAACCTTCAATTTTATGAACCCGCTTTCACACAGTGGTTGGGACTGAACTGCAAGAAAACATAAATTTTTGCTAATCTGTGCACAAACCAAAGTAAGGCTTTGCAGAATCAGCAAGTAACAGCAGTGTTATTGGTCAGAGCACCAGGTTCTTACAAACAGAGACCCTTTGGGTCTCAGATATATTAACCACAGAATACGTCCATTTGTACGTTTTATACAGAATATGATCCAGAGTTAAAAGTCAGTCAGCTTTATTGTCTATTTCTTCATATTTGCATAACATACAAGGAATCAAAATTAATAAATTGCTCAAGCACAACAACATTTAAAGCAAATGGATGTTAAAAACTAGGAATTCACTTTGATTTGAAAAATAAAATTGTATGTATACATGTATAATATAGTGCAAACATTAAGTGGTGGGTTCTTTTGGGGGTGAGGTGGGCAGTACCCTTGGGGGAATTTGGTTTCCTGTCTGGGGGTTGGATGAGCTGTGGGTGGAGAGGGAAGAGAGTTCAGCATCCTACCAGCCCAGTGGATGAAGCTGTATGCGAGAGTCCTATATCTCCTTTCAGAGGACAGAAGGATAAACGGACATAAACCTTTGATTTAATTTGCAGGTCTGTAAATACCCAAAACCTCACATTTGACAAGCTGCTTTGTACAGATTTAAGGCTTTTTGTCTTTCTAAATTGTTCATTTTTAGTGTGTGTAATTTCTTACTCTGCTAACCCTTTCTGCATTTATTCATACATGAATTGGGTACCCTCTAAGGTCTGAATATCTTAATTCATATTAGTCTATTGATAAAAAACATCCTGTCTTTGTTGATAGAATCTTCTAGAGAAGTCTGCTGAGAGGGAGACACGCCAAGAATATGCTTTAGCCATGATTCAGTGCAAAGTGCTGAAGCAGCTGGAAAATCTTGAGCAGCAGAAGTACGATGACGAGGACATCACTGATGATATTAAATTCCTGCTGGAGAGGCTTGGAGAGAGCGTGCAAGATCTCAGGTAGTTACTTCCACTTTGCAGGTGATGCTCTTTGACTGACTTAGTTTTTTGTGGAAGAATCTCTAATTATAAGTAAAAGCTCCTTAAGATTAAGAATATCCTAGTGCTGTACATTAAGGCTATTTTCTGAAGAGGCTGTGAATGCTGTGTTGATTGTGAATGCTGCACTGATTACATAGATTACGTTGTACTTTTAAATAGGGTTACTAAAAGGAGATGTTTTACTTCCTTTTTGTGAATTACAAAGCATTGTGGTCATTCTTAGACTGCTTTATTTGTGTTTGAATGAAATGCATCCTGTCTCTATCTCCAGCTCGTTTGATGAATACAGCTCTGAGCTCAAGTCTGGCCGTCTGGAATGGAGTCCTGTGCACAAGTCAGAGAAGTTCTGGCGCGAGAACGCTGTCCGCCTGAATGAGAAAAACTACGAGCTCCTAAAGTAAGATGAAAGCTTTTCTGTGCTGACACAGTTCATCTTCTTTATTGCCTGTGAAAACACTTTTATAGGAGTAAAAGAACAATTCTGCTGAAAGTGCAACTTGTTTAGTCAACGAAGGACACAAAATAAGCTCGAGTGCTACTGTTGACAGTGTCAGTTTAGGAAATAACTTTACTACATCCTAAGTTGCCTTTTGCAGCTCTTTCTAAAATTGCAAAATGCTTTTTTTCAAATTCCTAAAATTAAAGACATTTTTCATCCTGTAGCTGTTTTTTTTTTATTTTTGTGAAGCAACAAGCTCAGGTTAAAAGATGGAACTCATAACATGCCCTTTAGCACCTTTCTTGGATAATACTCTTAACAGCATAATGTCTGATGACTTTGCATTTGTTTTTAGGCGACAATAAAACTCAAAGTTCAACAGAGAATGAATCCGTTTGTGTCAGCCTTCTTGTTATTCCACTCACACTGGCGTGCTTATTGACATTCTGTAAAAATCCTAATCTGCCCATCTCTTTGTCTCATCACTGTCCTCTGTAATCAGCTCACACATCATCTCAGATTAAACCTTCCTCTTTTATTAGTCAGAGGTTTCATTTCAGAGTTTGGGATTACCTCATTTTCAGTCACACCAATCCCCGGTTATTACATTCAGTTTGTCTTCTTTTATGATAATTCAGTTAATTATTTTTTCTCATTTCTAAAAAGCTATTACATTTCTTTCAGTGTATACAGACTGGCTACAGCACCAAGAGACCTCTTAAATGATCTTAAATGTATGTTGTGTGCGTTTTCCTACAGGATCTTGACCAGACTGTTGGAGGTTTCTGATGATCCTCAGGTTATAGCAGTTGCAGCTCACGACGTTGGAGAATATGTTCGACACTATCCACGTGGTAAACGGTACGGTATTGTTCTTTTTAAACCCGTTTATATTAAACCTCAAGGCTGCTGGAGACAACTGCAGCAATTGCAGACATGTTGCGCTACTATTTCTACGATATGCATAAATGAGTTTATGCTTAATTACTCTGTGTGTGTCGATGCAGTGCTTTTCTGTTGACAGAGAAGTACTTTTGCCATGTATGGTGACACATGAGCCATTTTAAGAGTGTTTTCAGCTTATTACTATTACTATTAAAACCATGAGCATTTACCTTCTGGCTGGTTTCCTCCTAGAGTTAGATTGTTTGTGTTTTTGTTTTTCTCTATTGGAATTAAGCAGATGCATCCTTTCCATTTTCCTGGTTACCAGGGTGACAGTTTCTGCCCATATGATCAGTTACCTGCTGAAAGTAATTTTCATATAAGACTTTTCAAGCTGGAATGAATGAATATGTATAGCACATCACTGAAAATACAATGTTGACAAATCCACACACACACACACACACTGATTCAAACCTGTGAGCTGGCAATAGAGGTTTTAACAGATGTAAAACTGGAGCACCTCCTCAAACCTAACTGGCATCACAAAATTGGCCACTCTAACCAGCATTGCTGACATCCCTCAGATAATTCTGTGACATTAGCTTGATGTGTGTAAGAACACACCATTGCAGGACTGAGCTGCCTCTGTTTGATGTGTGAAGTATGGTGATGGATGGTGTTGTAAAAGATACCTGTGCCTCGCTGAATGTGTCAAATTTATCCGTTGTACAATGAAGAAAGAGCCTTCAAGTAAAAACTCTTCATATGCTCTTTTCTTATTGTAATAAATGAAGAAAAGCCTACTGTGTTGACACCTAATCTCTGAAAGCCTGCTTGTTTAGTAAAAGCCGTCATGTCAGCAGCAGAGCTTTCAAGTAAAAAGTGAAAAATTAGTTAGCCTTCTTTTTATTATTCATGTTTTAATCCCAGAAAACATGGAGTATGTTCCACATTTTACCTCATTCTTGGGTACTGCTTAATAATTAAAAATACAGTTAATGAGTTTTCTTCATATCGTCAGTTTTAGGTTTGTGATATGTTGCCTCACCACAAAGCCCCCCCAAAAAAAGTAATCTCGCAGCCCATGTGGATAAAAATAAATAAAAAAAAGACACTTCCATGGCAACACTCATCACATGAGTAAATGTGTGGATTGATTAATTGGAGGTCTGTTTGCTCTGTTACCTGGTTATATGACAGAGGTTGTACAGTGTGGTGTTCTTTTCAAACTAAATGGGATAAAAGCAACAAAAGGTTTAACCTACTTCTTGCTGAAAAGAAGTCATTTTAGAACATTTTAATGACATTGGTGAATAAATTGTATCGGTTGCATTTTGGGATTATTATATTTTTAATATGTCCTGGTTACAGTGGCCCTATTATCTGATAAAAAGATTAACTGAATCTGAAATTCTTTGGAAACATCTATCTGACAAGTTGGTTTCACGTGTTGTTGCCTTGTTTTGTTTAGTTTTGTGTGTGTGTGTGTGTGTGTGTGTGTGTGTGTGTGTCTAAACATACCACACAAAGAAAAAGTATTGTTTAATATTTACTTGTACATGCAATGTTAATCAAAACCAGCCAAATTATTCATGTGGTTAAATGATACAGATAAACAATGGGTTTTTGACAGTGTACACCTCTTTATTGAATTGTTGAAACCTCATGTCACATTTTATGTAAATCTTTCTTGCATCTGTTTTAATTGTAGAATTAATATAATCTTTTTCCAAGCGCTAGTTGATGTTTTTAATCTTTAAGGGTCTGTTATCTAAAAATAATACATAAACATTTTCAGTGCAAAGTTCTTGTACATTTATGTACTTTTCTTTTCTCTGGTCAGACCATTTAGTTGTGAAAACATCATTCAGCTCCATCTTTCTTTCACATTATCATGTCCTTTCACAAGGCCAGTGACCCATTATAACATACATAGAAAATATCAGTCAGCCCAGATTAGATTACATGATGGATCACCGAATGACCTAAAACATGAAAATAGCAGCCGTGTTCTGTGTATAAAGGCTCTCTTCCATTATCTCCCATCTCAGGGTGATTGAGCAGCTGGGTGGAAAACAGCTGGTGATGAATCATATGCACCATGAGGATCAGCTAGTCCGTTACAACGCCTTGTTGGCTGTGCAGAAGCTGATGGTCCACAACTGGTATGAACACATTTCGGCCTCATTGATCTGGTGTTGTTTTTTTTGTTTGATGTACACATATTACATGAATAAACCCTTTAAGTGTGATCTGAACACAGCTTATTTCTGCATACGAATGACAAAAGCACTGGCTCTCACATATTCTTTCTGACTGATTATAAATCTGGAAAGGTTGATGTTGAAGGAAATGTATTACAAATACGCAAAGTCATTCTCAAATTTATTCATACCGTGCCATTAACGAAAAAGCTAAATTAACAGTCATCACACAAACTACTGGAGAATGAAAAGGTGATAACAAAGTAAATAAAAATATTCTAAATAATAATTTATTGATAAAAGACTTTTTCATTTAATTTACCTTAGTTGAAAAAATTAATAAAAACGAATTGGTTCTGGACAAATTAAAGCACTTTCCTGATGTGCAGTGGGACAAAATACATCAACTGCTGTAGAAGTCTGTTTAAGAAATGGATTGCAGTGATTTCCTCAAAGAATTGTTTATCAAAATATCATTTCTGGATGATGTAGCCTATATAATATTTGTTTTACTTGTTGTACCATCAATGTGTACAGCAATATATGGAGGGCGTGCAGCTGACATCACTGAGTCATCTGACTTGTTTTTTGCTATGTTGGATGGCAAGTAGTCCAGTCTCGGACTCTTGAAATAAACCAGATTGTACTGTGTGGGGTATTCTTCCTGATTTCCGGCTGTGGCCATGGAGCCTGCAGCTCGGTCAGCAGCAGCTGTTGACGTATGTTCTGAGTTTGTTTCTTTTGTGTTGTGGTTTCACAAATACTATGAAATAAAAAACTAATGGTCATAGATTTGACCTATGATACTAGAGACGGATATTGTGTGCTTAGTGATAGGCCATCAAGAAATATTCTGCCAAGTTTTGACAAGCTTACCCGAGACATAATGAGATAGAAGTTTCTGTTGGATACCTTCCACAGATGCTTGCTGTGTAAGTGTGTTTATGCTTAATTCATGCTTTATCTTGTGTATATCCAAGGCACGCATTCACACACTCACACCCTGGTAAACACATCTATATACTGTAGTGATATTAAAATGAACATGTCTTTACACACAACGTCTCATCTAGCGTCACGAAAGCAGGATGTGTTATTTAAAAGCACAACACACAAATCAGCAGAAAACTTCTTATGTATTCTCATGTTCCTCTTGCACAACTGCTTCATCTTCATGGTAGCTGTTGCTCTTGTGAATGCAGATTTAGGTGACAAGTACGATGTTGCGTTTAATGTAATAGATTTTAAAGAGACATCAAAGTTTTGTCGCTCCGCTTTTCCACTGATTTGCTTTATTCTCATAAATACCGGTGATGTGAGGGAGGGGGTGGTTCATGTCTCAAGGTTGCATTGTCACATCGCATTATCTGGTGCCTCAACCTCTCACCTCCCTTAAAACAAATGTGTGAATAGTTCTGGAGGAGGAGAACATTTCTGAGGTCTCTTTGAGCACTGTGGTTTTATTCTCCCACACAGTGAAGCTATTTTCTAAGCAGCTCATCTCAGCCACTTTCACCTTGACTGAATCGTTTCCATGCGGAGTTCTTCTTGTTTTAACTTATCTATGCCTCCTGCTGTCATGACTACAGCATAGATTAATATGCACTCTGTTATCTGTCGCCGTACCCTTTAGATGGCTTTGAAACGCTGTTTTGTTCAGATCTTAGAAGAATGTCATATTGGTCTATCAACTCTGTCTTGAAGCTTCACTCTTTGTCAGCTATTGACTGTGTCTATGTCCTTGTTTTGTTCTTGTCTCAGTAATTAGACCTAAGTACCTTCCATTTAGCAGAAGCCTATTGTTACTCCTTTCTTGGGTTATTATTAGGTGCATTTTAAATTTAGTAACATGTCCTATATGGTCATCAGACCACCCAAATCTGTGATAGAGATCACAGTGTACTCCTAATAAATAGCCAGACAGTGAGCCAAAGAATAGCTGGCTTTCACTGTTGCTTTATAAAAGCACTACAGTGCAGGGTTTATTATCGTTAACTGGAGATAAAACTCACTTTTTCTCTTTTTTTATTAAACAACCATTACTATCTAACAATGATGCTCTTAAACGGACTATAGTAACTAATGGAAAAAGGAGGATGTGTTAGATTTTTATTAGCCTGCATAGTGAGTAAATCACAAGTTTGATCAGGATACAACATGAAGTCCGTTCAGTGGACATCGATTCCATGTTTACCAATGTCCCAAGTCATGATGACTCAATGATATTTGATTCAGGAGGCAGTGATTTATATTAAATATTATATGCTGATTAAACACAATCACTTGCATTTAAATCAAATTACCAAAAACCAGCTAAAATGTCCTTTTATTCCATCCTGAGCTTAACTGGATGTTTTAATGAAAAATTATCTGTGCTTTTGAGGGGGAAAAAAATCAGGTTTTAAAGTATTTACATGCCATATGCATTAAAGCAGATTTTACAAGCAAAAACTTTAATCCTCTTTTGCCTTAAAAGCTTTTAGAACTGAGTTAAAATAATCTTAATTTATTATGGTTATAACACACGAATGAATCAGTGTTTATTGTTCCAACACATGTCCTCTACATACTCAGGTTAAGATTAATTTAATGTGTAAAAGCATTTGAACAGAATAAATTTAGTTTGTCTGAGCAGAATAAATGTGAACAGTTCCACGTAGTCTTTCTGAATAATTGAATAGATGTTTTTTTTTCAGTCATTGATCATTGAATTGTATTCAGTTCTAGGCTAATCACACATAACAAGCTAGCCTTATTATCTCAGACAATGATTATCAGAATGTGTGACCGCAGCATTTAGGAGCAGTACCATCATTTCATGTCATAAAGGTGAAGGTAAGTTTATTGAGGAAGTAAAAAGCAGCAGCTACTTTGTACAAAACACAATAACACAGGAGGACAATACAAAATACACAAACACGGAAAATTGGGTACTCCTCTCATTTAAGCCCAGGATATAAATAAGTGCATAACAATGTTTTATGTACAATGCCTTGTACAGTTAAAGGTACTTTTGTTAGGAAGACAGGGATAGTCTAATAATTTTTCCTGCATCTGCTACTGTAGATTTTATGTAGTACTTGGAACTGTGTGGTTGTTGGAAAAGGTCTTGTTACCAGTTTTATTTTTATATTATAAGATATGTAACAGTGAGAAAAGGGATTGTGGGTGAATGTAAAGACAGATATGGTCCTGTGATGGACTGGCTGGTGTACCCTGACTCTTGCTAATTCTTAGAATCGGCTCCGGCTTCCCCGTCTCCCTAAATTGCACTAAGCAGCATAGAAGATGAACAAATACAGACAGATATTTAAATTGTATTTTAAGACTTCCAGAGAATAAGACCTTGTAACTTCTGGATAGTTAGGTAGGTAAAGTAGTTTCAGGATTTTTAGTCACATTTACGTTGTTTCCCTGTTTGGTTAAACTTTACAGTAATGTGAACACAGTACAATGTAAATACAGCATAGTGAGACAGTAAAGCAGACATATGTAACACACATTTGAAAATTTACTTGAATTAAATTGTTAAACAACACATTAACAGAAATTAATATTTAATATTAGAGGAACTTTTGATTTGTGTTGTCCGTACTGGCTCATAAATGTCAGATGTTTATGTAGACACTATTTACTGATTTTATTCCTGCAGATTCAAAATGTCTTCACACTGCAGGCTTTCATGTGCTTTTATTCTTAGTCTATGCCTGACATCTTACAGTCTTCAACCTGCAAGTCATTTAGCTTTGTGGCATCTGCAGAGACGCACATAAAGAAGTGCCTTCACTGCAGTGTACCAGCTTCATGAGTCATCCGCTCATTCAAATTATTTCCACCTGCTTTTATAAACTCACTTGCACTATTCGGTCAACATATTTACTATGCGTCTGCCGGAAGATAATGAATGGTTGCATTATGATCAAAGCCTGATGTATATGACGTGTGTATGAGTGGTCTGATGAGCATGCTTTATTTGTGCATTAACAAACCATATTTTTCTGTATTCTTATTTGCTAACCTTCTGGTGCAGAGCAAACTTTCTGCCTATCTGATTTATTTCATAGACTTAACATGATGCTGTATTTATTTTGAGGAGAGACATGAACATGTACTCTGTGTCTCTCAGCTATTTTCTGTGACGGCTGCAGATTGCACCACATCAGGTCTCTGTGTAAATATTGGAGAGCATCGTTCTTTAAAAGGTGTTTTCTTTTGGAACATCCAGCATTGCTCTGTTGGGAACAAAAACTGTGAAATGATGGTACAAGCGGTGCTTTTTAGGGAGAAAACATTCTACCATCAAAGCTGTTTGTAAGGATTTTACATTATTGGGCTCCTGAGAGGCCCTGGTTTCAATAAGGTGAGTGTCATGGTCTAAAATGTTGCTGCCAAGAAGATACCTGAAGGAGAACTGTGACCTTTCCAGATACAGGCATATATTTAAGCATCACGTAATGTCTGGATAACAGTAAGCACAAAAAGCTGATATTTGTGGAATAAGAAGCGTATCTGAAACTCACTCTCTTAATAAGTGGTAATAAGTGCCTTGGTTGCACCCAGACAGTGAGTGGATTAAGGCTGACATGCATCTAATTTGAGATAATCTGGACATTATTACATTCATAGCAGCTGTAAGGCTCATTAATCACACATTTCAAATATTAAATATCAGCACTGCTGTTTTGTTGGGAAATGAATACATCTGGAAAAGTCGTCTGATGATGAGCTGAAAAGAGGAGTCAGTTTCCTGTTTGTTTCAGATCCAAACTGGATACGTTAGACAGCAGAACAGAGGCCAGAAAAAGATGATGCCTTTTTTTTTAATCCATTTTACTTTGGTTTCTGCAATGCAGACTGAATAATGCATAAATAGTGATGTGAAAGTGGCTTTGAATGGTAGCTGTTGTCTAATACAGCACTGAGCTGTAAAATGAGGGCCAGTCCTTAACTGCTCTGCCAGAGTGATGTTTCTATCACTGCTGGGTGAAGCTTTTGTCTTAAAAAAGAAAGTCATCAGGAAGCTAACCCTAACCCATTAAATCACATCCAGTTTCTACTTGAAAAGAAACGGCATGTGCTTAAAGTGACTAATTTATGGTCGAAAGCGTGTTAATTATTGTGGTAATAAAGGATCCTGCAGGAAAAAATCCTCGAGATGACCAGATTTAAAGCTTTGTTTAGAGGTTATGCTGATTCTATGATTAAAAACATTTGTTCCTTATCACCTTGTTAATGAGATCAGTTCTACAAAAGCTACATTTTCCCCTTGTTTGTTGTGTGACTCACTGGAAGGTTAGTTGGTCACCAACATCTTATTATATTTGTTGTTTCACTCATGTTTGTTACAAAAAAGCCAATATTTCCCAGAGTTAAACACTGAATTCAGAGACGTTACCTTACATAACTTTGTGTTGAAACCGTTCGATCTGATGGTATTTTTTTTCCACAGGGAGTACCTGGGCCGGCAGCTCCAGTCCACTGACCAGCAGCAGGCTCCAGCTGTGGCAGCTCGAAGCTGAACTCTTCATGTGCACGTGTGTTTAAGTGTCATTGTGCAATGAGTTTAAATCCTACGTACATTGGTTCAGCTTTTTTGTGAAATGACATGAAAAATCAAACGATGTGGTTTCCTTTTCCAGCTACTCCCTAAATGATTCTAAATGTTACTTGATTGTGCTTCATGTTGTTTCCAGAGCTCAGTGATGTTGTGTTGTTAAAAAGTGGCACTTTGTCTGTGATATTGTACAAAAAAACAAGTTATTTAAGTCTTACTTGCAAAGCACCATACAAAATTCTAATAAAGATGTTTACCTGTGGTGTTGCATCTGCTATTTGTGACATTGCCAACAATGAACAACAAAGTTTTTGTGAAATGAACATAATTAGAGTGGATCTTTAATATAAGACCAAATTTAGTTGCCCACAGAAGTGAATGCAGTACATGACAGAACGGGTAGTATGATGTTAAGGTGCTTAATGCCATGATCACTCACATCACATTGAGTTTGATTCAAGATTAGGTTGTGGAGACTCAAAAAAAGCTTACTTGCTTATTTTATTGTGATTATTTATCTTTAAGCTGATGACCAAGATCCAGCTTGACTTTGAACTTTACACCTATATGCCATCAGTATATCGCAATAACTGGGTCATCCTGCAGTTAAAAAAAAGGAAAACTTCTGTGACCCATCATTACTGCCATCTTGTGCTCTGTTGAGTGGAAAGCTGCATCAAAGAGGCACCTCGACCTTTTCTCCTTGCTTAGGTGAAACACTGACAGATGGGATTATCTTGCATCTACCAGGTGATGGTTAGAAGTGGACTTCCCATGGCTTTACATGAAAAGCTTTGTGTGTTTGGTTTTTAGCAGTAGTCCAAAACCTTTTGTCACCCAAGAGACGCTTCGGTCCACAATTAACCCAAAAATGATGATTCCTGTTTTGTAGCAAGTGCAGCCTTGTTTTTGGACTGTCTTACACAGTAGCATCAATTTAAAAAGCCAATTTGAGTTGGTGGAGGGCTTTCCCATCAGAATTTGAACACAAGCAGAAGTGTCAGACTTTGATTGAGTATATGCTTTGCAGAGGTCATCCGTCATTATTTCCTATCATTCAATGTGCACCTTCCTCTTGTTCAAATGTATGTCTGTTTCCACACCCAGCTATGTTTATATGCAAACTGAAAATTTGTTTTTAGATTAAAACTAAGAAACTGCATTCAAGGTGGATTGCTGCATTTAACTTTGTTCTATAATGAATCCCTGAAGAACCTCCCACCTCCGTCTGTGAGTCTGACAGCTGAAATAATTACTTTGGTGTCATTCAAAACGGTGCATAAGATAGAAATGCTTTTTTGTGTCGGATGTTGTGCTTCCCTTATAAACTTCAGAATAAGAAACTCTTGGATGCAGTCTTATGAGGTGATTTCTTACAGAGAACTGAACTGGATAAAAAGCTTAATTTGTACTATTATTAAAATTATTCCCATTTCTTATTAAAACTCACCCAAATATGAACCGCCTAGCCTCATCATGTTATATATCCACATCTTTTTTTGAAGTACTACTTTTTTTTTTTTTTTTTTTTTTTTTTTTTTAATCATGTACATTTAAAGGTTCGGACACAGAAACATCGTCTTCTCTCTGGAGTTCACCAGAGCGACGTTTGTAATGATTGAAATCAAGGACCAAGGTGGAATTTGGTGTAATACATTCTGAAAACAATGTTGTCAGAGCTCTGATACCCAAGAACACGGGTGGAAAACTTTACTTTAGGACCTTTACATTTCTAATCAAATGACCCAGAGGAAGCATGTACAAGCCAAAAAGCAGTGTGTCCAGAACAGATCCATGAGGAACACCTGAAGAAAAGTATTCAGAGGATGATGTCAAACTGTTAATACTGATAATGGTATGAGAACCATTCAAGAGTGTATCAATTAATAAAATATAATTTATAGTATGAAAATTGAGCAAAGCTAAGATCAAGGAGCACCCAGACACAACCGACTTCTGCATCTTTATATCAATAGGTCATTACGAAGCAGAGCTGCTTTAGGTAAATGCAAATGACAGAACCTGGACTGAAATGTGTCAAAGACTTTGTGTTCCTTTAGTGCAGGGATGAGCAACTTCAGTCCACGACAGCTGCAGTCCTGCAAGCGTTAAGAATTTCCCTGCTGCAACACACCTGACACATCAGACTTGATTAGCGGACTCGTGCAGCTTAACTAGACTGCACAAGTTTGCTAATCACCCATTGATTTGAGTCAGGTGTGTTTTAGCAGGGGGAGTCCTAACACTTGCAGGACTGCTGCCCTCGAGGACCGGAGTTGTTGCTTAGTTGCTTAGCAGCCAAGTTTTCCCAGAATCTTTGCCATAAATGGCAGTTCAGAAATTAGTCTGTAGTTCTGTGGCAGGTAGGATGCAGTATGGGGGGTTTTATGTGATTCATAGATTTACAGTATGTCACACAGTTTCACAACATAATACAATGTTTCACCAAAATATAAGTAATCATTTATCTAGATAATTGCTAGTTTTCAATGTATAGTTGCATGGGTTACTATGGAAAAGTTTGTTACACAAGATATATAAATTGTTATTCATAAGTCCTACGGTTCTGGAAGCTTTAGTACAAACCTTTACTCATCAATATCTTTTTTTATTGTTATTAATTTACCAAATATAAAAGTAACGCATAAAAAAACTAATTTTAAATGCCCGTAAGGTGCTGTAGTGGAGCTTTCCAATTCACAAATGAACAAACTGACGCATTTGCCCTGGGATACTCAGACCTTCACATTCTAATTTACTAGTATTTACAACAGCTGCTGTCTAACTCACAGCTGTTTACATTGCAAATAACCAAGAGACTGACAGCAAATATTCCTCAGGAGGGTTAAAACCAGCTTCTAAATGCTTTCAGTGCTGATGTTAAACTCCATTAGGAAACTTGTTGTCCAACTCTGAATCCTCTGAGGCTGTCACACTACAGCAGCTCAGAGTCAAAATGTCCAAACATGAATTGAACAAACATGTGAAAACATCTGGATGTTTAAACTTTTAAAAAACGTGTATAAAAGACTCAACATTAACGCCTTCAGTCTCCGAGTATGTGACGAGTCCTTCATCTTTGCCATGCGGCATTCAGACAGGCTATTCCCTTTGGATACACTGATGCACTCATGCAGCTTTAGCATCTAAAAGGTGTGGAGAACAGGGATGTAAAGTCAATATTTATGTAGAGGCTCACCGCCTCTGGCTGCAGTTGCCTGACCCTGCTTTGCTCTCCAAACACTGTTTGCTGTGGCTGGCACGCTGTGCTCCCTGTGCACACTCACCTGTACCAACTGAGCGAACTCTGGACCCTACAACAAATGGTTGATGCTCCCCTACCGCCTTTTGTATTATGCTTCCCGCATTCCTTATTTGGGGTGGAGGGAAAAGATGAAACTGACTGATTGTGAACACAGTTGGCCTCTGCAGTTTGGCTTTCCCCGAGGCAGTTTCCTCTTTCTCTCAGAGGAATGTGTGAAGGATTTCTGAATATTCAACTATTTAATGAGCAAATAAAAATGACTTTTCTGACTTTGCTCTTATATTGTCGTCATATGGCACCTTCTACAGCCTGATCTGGTGAAAGAGAGTTATTGTTGCCCTGCTTCATTGATTATATGCCTTTGTTCTTGTAACCATGGGTCAAAGACTCTCTGTTCCCATAGTGACAATCAAAGTAAGACTCTGCCAACAGTCACGCAGCATGAAGCTTGGTTTTAGGCAGCATCTAAGGAGAATCACAAATACAAGAGGGCTTTTCATGCTTTGCTGTTAACAGTATTTTCCCTGTGTGCAGCAGTAAATTGCATATACCTTCAATCTCATGCTGGGAAATCAGCTGGGCTGTGTGGACACTGGAATTACCCTGTTTGAGAGCGTCTCCTCATATAGCTCATGACCAGTGAAATTGCAGGCTAATTACTCTCCTGCTGGGCCGTGTTCATCCACTCCAGGTTGAAATTTCATGACACGTTAAATCACTCTTGTAAAATAATAGTTTGCTCTTGAACAGCCTTACAGCTAAAGTAGATTCAGTAAAAATCTGTCTTGAGGAAGACCGTTTAACCGACACACTCAGACCCCTATGGTTAGAAATCACAGAGATAATCATCCATTTAACACTGAGTTGCAGCAGTATTAGGTATTTTCTTAGCTCACTGCAGAGAGTTTGATTTAATTCTATATGATGCATTATATGAACTGAATAGGATCATTACACAATTTCATTTTCAAGTGTTGTCCCTAAATGAGGAAAATACTTGATTGTGATGTACTTTTACCCAAAGGTTTTATGTGTAACTTGTATAGAACTTTATATTAATGACACCAGTGACCTTTATGTAAACTGCAGTCAGTATCCTGTTGGTTGAGCAGGTATCCAAATTGTTCCAATTATGTGGGAATATTTAAGACCAAGAAAGAAGCTGCCGTGTCCACTTCAGAGGTGTCACCTCAGAGGGCTATCATATTTAAGACCTGTTTCACACTGACCCCAGTTTGTGTCATCTGGAGAGTTCCTTTGTTTTTAATGTTCTCCTTTAATGTTTTGTTGAATGTAGGCACTAAAGTTCCCTGTTTGCACGAAAAAAAACAATTTATCAACTTAACCTTCACCTTTTCACACGTTACCCCAGCACATCCAAAGGGTTTGTGGTTAATTGCAGTCTAAGCAGAGAAAAAAGAGGGGTTATTATACTCGAAACACGCATGAATCAGGCAGAGAAGCACTCACATCTTATAATAACAAGGTGCCTGGACTTGAATGTTTTCTGTGGGGAGTTTGCGTGTTTTCCTGCAGTTGAAAGTTGTTTGATTAAATATGCATTCTGAAGTCGCTGTGGAAGCTAAAGTTGTCTTGTTTTGGTTAGGGTACCTTTTCAGCGAATTAAAAAAAATTAACAGATTAATTTCTACACGAGAACACAAAGGGAAACTTTTATCAAACATTTGTTTTCACACTCTTAATCGTGCATTCAACCATAAATCCATTCAGTCTTTTGAGAGTTGTTGTAATTTCCAATTACGGAGCAAAGCTGCGTGCAGCTGGGAAAGTATAGTGCCTGTTCCTGATTAAATTAATGCAGCAAAGAAAACAAACCTGTTTAGGACCACTACAGTACCTTTATTTTTTAGAGGATATATGTTAGCATGAGTGTTATTAGACACAACAGGATGCACTACATCCCAACAACAAAACCCCGAGAGAAATACTGCTTAAAGTGTAACGATACATGACTGAACAGTGTTCTCCTCATCACATATGAAGTCCAGGTTGCATCTTTTTTTTTCTTTTTTAATCTGTAATTCATACTTTACTCTACTTCTTTTATTAGCAGTCTGGAAATGACTGATAGTTTGTTTAGGAAACCTTCTCCCATGTTAGAAATAATAGTTAACAAGGTTGTCTTCATGCAAAACATTAAACAAGAGATAAGCCAGGTACCTGCTCAGCACTTGGATGAAGTATTGAGTTTAAAGTGTTTAAAGGGTTTCAAGAGACAATTAGTCTTTCATGGATGCTCCTTTTTAGTGTCAGGTATCCCAGACCTCGGCTTCAGCAGGTTACATGAAAAAATGTACTGTATAGAACCAGTCAGATCTTTGGACACACATTTCAGTTGTATCTAATTGGACAATAGCACCGATTATGTCATAGCTGATTAGGAGAAGTGTGTCAAAATGCAGGCAGTGTTTTCCATAAGTGTGGTTAAGTACACTCAAAGAATAATGAGACTGATCCGAGTACATAATGTACTGCTCATTTACCTGAGTTTGCTCCTCAGGGCTTTGATGGTGCTGTTGTGAGTCTCAATGTTCCCTTTTTTGGAAACACTTTTTTTTTGTCCTAACAGTAGAAATACAGCATCACCACAAAACTGTGGTTGAATCCTCTGAAAGCACAGCACAACACATGCCCATTACATTTCCAGAACAAACAAAGTCGAAGCATGAGACACACAGACCTGAAGAGACCTGCCATCTGGACGCCTGGATGTGCAGGTGATGATCTCTGCAAGGTTGAACAGGATGTGCATACAAAGTCTGTTCTAGCCAGATGTGATGAAGAGGATATACAGATACAATGTAGAGCATGATAGATTTGGCCATATCCATGCAAGAACACGTAGGGATCTGTGTTTTAAATGCTATTTATGGAAGATTGTTCAGTAGTCTACATAGATTTCAAATTTTGACAATGACTGTAGCAGATTATATACAAAGTTTCTCCTTGTATCACGTGGTAATATCATGATGACGAGTTATAAGCCAACTTTTGTAATGATCTCGGGTTAGTGTAAGGCCATTTTAGATGCAAAGTCAGGTGGGACATGATGGAAGGTACCAGAACCTCCTCATCGTGCTGAGTTCTTCTGGATGTAATGATATGAATGTGAAATGTTGGAAAACAACATCCAGGGGAGGAAGTCATTTGTTCACTGGGAGACCTCCACATAAAAAAGATTAAGCCAAGATCACAATCGTTGCTCTGTAAATTGATTCAACCAGAATATGATTTTACTCTGTGGTTTTACTTTGAGGTAGAATCCAGTAGAATAACCTAAGAGATCATTTAAATTTGTCATGATGGAAAAACAGAAAATATTTAAACTTGTTTACTCCAAGCTATCTGGACTGTTTTCCACCTCGGCACCACGGAAAGGAAGGGAATGTTCTGTTCTGTGAGCAGCTGTTCAGTGTCATCTGTCTGGTCCTGTAGTTTTCTTACCGTGATAAAAACCCACTAGTGGAAGGAGTTGTTTCTTACAACTCTGGATCTGTTTGCTCTGCTTCACTTTCTCTGTCTCTGGATCCCCATGTCCTTTCTGATGGACACGTTTAGCTATTTACATTATTTGAATATAATAACATAATCCCACATTTTGGTGTATCAAACTTCCTTCTGACTTACATTCTCAGCAGATGTCTCAGTCCTCTCTGTTCCCGCCTTTTCTCAGTGTGTATAAGTGAAAGGACTGATAATTATTATGACTTCTTTTATTTTTCCACATTCAATTAAATTTAATTAAAATTCAGCTTTATGTTTTTATAGCACCACTTTACAACAGTGTTATCTCAGGGCACTTTACAGACACATCAGACACACAACAAATAGCCTAGCTATTTATATATCAGCTATATATAACAGCTTGTATCTAATCTTGATTTTAATCCAATCTCCTATCCGGAGCTGCGTGAGGAGACGGTGGAAAGAAAAAGTACATTTTTCACAGGAAATCTCCAACAGAACCCAACTCAGGATGGGCAGCCATCTGCCTCGACAACCAGACAATGCTAAGATTTAGCTTTTAATTTTTATTTACAAGATTTAGCTGGTAACTAGAGTAGCTAGAGTAAATGACTACTATTAACTTGCATCTTTAAAACAAAACAAAAAAGAAACAGATATCCATTTATCCATTTTTATGTTGACTTAAGGTGGTACAGCAGTTGGAGTGAGAAGTGGGGATAAAACATGCAGAGCTGATAAACAAACTGGATTTGGCTGCTGGGGCTTTGGATGGGAGACTTTACTGCACTTTGTTCGACACATCTTTGAACACAGCTTAAAAGATCTCTAATACCACAAACCTAAAGCCAACACTGATATCAATACATTTATGACCCCTTAAAATAAGCCTAGCAGCACCCATGTTTAACCTATCCTAGGAGCTACATCCACACCATGCTCTGATTACACTGATGAATGACAGTTAATGTATTTTAGCCTAAAAGCTTTGCAGAGAACACAACACCACGGGGCTTCAGGTCCGTGACTGTCCTTAAGCAGCTGAGTCTGTCTGAGCAGAGAGTAGAAGACGACAGGTCACAAACGCCCCCCTCCATTTAGTCTGACGAAGCCTGACAGGATCCTTCTGGAAGGATGAGATAAACGTTTTAAATGCAGGTGAGACAAACCAACTGAGATTTGCCCAAAAAGACTCAAAGCTTTAATTACTTCTAAAGTAGCTTTTTTTTTCAAAGGGCTGAGTTAAGTATCTAAATACGTTTCTGAAGAGATTGCGTCTTTCTATTTGTCTCAGTTTTTTTTTTTTTTTTGGTAATGTAGGGTTGTTGGGTGATATGGAAAACCAATCAAATGACATTTATAAAACTTGGTACTGCTCTGAATTAAAAAAAATACAATTAAATGAGCATGTTTGTGTGAGTCAATATGATGAGAAAATTAAATTATAAAAGAAGAAGAAGCTATGCACTAATTTTAACAACTTAATTATCTTTCTTTGGCTTGAACAGCCGCAACTGAACAGTAAAAAAATATTACATAACCAAGGATGCTTCTCATTCAATAGCTTGCAATGGCTTAAAAAACATACCAGTTTGCTCCCCACAAAGGGCACTGTTGAAGTGGGGAGGTTTTTGTGAGTAGATAGAAATGGACTGAGATTAAGCTCTATCTGAGTACTTAGCTAAGAGACATCCATGTTGCCACAGGCATGAGATTGAGATGGGTTTACAAAAAAACATTTTTTTTTCCCAGCAAGAGCATTTTGGAAATATCACTTTATTATCTAAAAGTTTGTGCTTGTAACATACAGGTGGAGTATTTATGTGAGAAAGTACATGATAAAAGTATTGCCCTGTTTTCTAACTGAAGGGAAAGAAAACAACTCAGAATCTACCACTGCTCTTGTAAATGTGGTACTCAGTGACACCAAAGCAGGAAACAACTCCTGAGAGCTATAATTCTCCCTTTCTGAAATATCTCTGGCATTATTAGTGACATCGTTTCTCTGGAAACAAAGTAAAAAATAAAAAAAAAAAAACAATAATGGATGAATGTTTCCTGGTCAGTTTAAGTGGGAGATGCAGATTTATTTCTTTATTTCAAACTAAATAACTGTCATTGCAGAAAGCTCTAGACACAAACAAACCCAGAACAGAGTCCAATAAAATGACAGGACATAGATGTCATTTACTGTTTCATCCTGGAGATGCCTCAAGGCTGAAAGAGACTCGTCTAATATGAACCTTTAAAATTTCAACAGGTGGGTAACGTCAACAAAACTAAAAAAGGTGCTAAAAGGTGCTAAAAAGCGGATCAATAAAACTTTATTGTGTATCAAGCAAAAAACTGTAATGGTTAAATAAAATGAGACACGAAGAAATGTTCTTAAAATCAGATGAGTTATTTTTAAGTAACAGACTATTTATATCATGGTTACATGATCATAGTTAGAATTAAATGGGAGATTTAATCAATAAGCTACCATCAATCCTCTACAGTTTTATGAAGACTTCACTGCACTGTAAAGACTGTCTGTAAATTTGTGCTTGCAAATTAGTCCATGTTTTTCCCCTGTGAAAAAAATCTGCTATAGAAATTTATGTTACACAATGATGCTGAAACATGAGGTGCTTTGGTGAACACTTGTTTACACGTGAGACTCTCACACTGAGTTTTATTCCATCTGTCTCTTAGATGGTGAAATCCAATCACAAATCAAACGATCTCATCAAAGAGCCGATGGTGTCGCTCTTGTTTTTATATTTAATTTGTCTGAAATGAATCATTGATCCAGTTCTTACTGGTAAAACTTCAAAACCTCCAGTCAGACATCTTTGTTAGAATGAACATAAAGCACAGCATGCATGCTCAGGCATTAAAAACCATTTCCAGGACCTGCAGCGGAGTTGCATGCAATAAAAAAGACATCTTTAATGAGACAACTTGATTTGTGAGTGAGACATTGTTCACATGCGCAGCGTCAGAAATTTCAACAGTTTTCTGTTTGTTTAAAGCAGCACTTTTTTTTTCTCTGCATATGTTGAAGTCTGTGAATCTTTTTTAATATAAAGTACAGATTTGTCTACACAAGCAGATCTTATCATATAAAAGCATTTAGTTTTTTATATAAAAACTGGGACGTTTGTATCAGTCTGAACTCATAAATTTATCTCCAAGCTTGTGAATTTTCATTCTCTGCCATCATAGCTCCCTGCAGTCTCTGCATTCCCTCTTAAAATTGCAAAACGTGTCCCTTCTTTCACACAATCATTTAATCATTACTCAGCCAGCAGCAGTTTTTTACTTCCAAAAGGCGTCTTAATAAACTTTGTGGTAATGCTAAAACTTTATATTGATAAATTGTTACAGAGGTTACTTGTTAGTTAATAGCTGTGTTTCTTTTTTTTATTCATTTTTGCTGCTGCAGTGAGAGGGAACCTCTTCACATGCTGCTCAAACTCTTCTCTGTTGAAGCTTGATGCTAATGAATGCACAGCAGAGATTTCACACGGAGCCTCAATTTTCAAATCAGGGCAGAAGAAATGAAAAACAAACCCAAAATGAGAGTATAATGCGACAGTGAAGTATCCTCTAACTGATGAGGTTTTATGTAATCATCTGGGAAATCAGACACAAAAGGTGGAGTTGTTTCATCTCTTTCATTTTTCAATGCTAATGCAGCACTCGATGAAGCATTTAACAAGTACCGGTAGACAACACCTCAGGTTATGTAAAGAGGAAGTAAAAGGAATTTATCCTTGACCCTTCCTACTGGGGGCAGCATAAAAAGTAAAAAAAAAAAATCCTCCAATCAGGAAAAACCTGCTACCAGCCCAGAGGAAGCAGATTGTATCTGTGCATAAACAGAGTTTGGGCACTGCGTTATTAAGATTCAATGTAAAAACAGCCTTTTTTCTCCACTGAAACCTAAAAAAAGAGGTGATTCAACAGCTGTTGGTTCAAGGTTTAAGTGGGACCTTTGACTGTTTTGTTTTTTTATATCAAATATTTGTACTGACAAACATAGATCATCTCACAAAGTTAAGCCTCTCTGGCCCTTGACAGAAAGAACATGCTGACAAAAAGACTTTGTCACTCAAGCAACACCTGGCAGGTCTCTAAGCAACTATTGTGCATGAATACTTGAGGAGAGGAGACAGCACCTGCTAATGATATGCTGGTTAGAACCTGCTTTGCAGAAGGGAAGAGGGGTAAAAGGAAGTAGCATGATTTCTGCCCCCTTTCTCTATTTAAAATGACAGCATCATTTATTTTGAGCCTTCAGTGATGTTAATGTCAGGGTGGGAGAGGTGAGCAGTTTCACAAGGTGGAGGAAAAGTAGAATTTATGAGGCACATGAAAGAGAGTGTATATTATAGGAGTGTAGAAGTGAAAGGCTATGGGGAAAATTAGACTCTTCTTCTTTGGCTGCTAAACTGATTCTGACCGGAAAGGAGAGCTGATGAAGTAATGATCAGTTTCGCTTTGAAGAGGTTGAAAATTCCCCTCTCTGTTTGTGCTTATTGCTTTTCATATGTCTGAAACCTGTATTACATTGTGCTGCAGGTGATGTATTAACATAATGGTAGCTGTTCTCCTAATGTATAATACCTTTTATAATTCTACTGTTTTTTTTATTGCATCAGCTGTATGGGGATTGCATTTCATGGCAAACCAACAATGGAAGTTTTTTGTCTTTCATTAAATATATGCACATAAAATTTAGGCATACTTAAGTTCCAGAAATACTCTTGATAACTTGATAAAATCTTCAAGGTTATACAGTAGGTAAATTAACAAATGTCCCATTTTCAAACGCAATGCATTTAATAATGTGGAAAAATTCAAATAAAAACAAGGTATCATTTTGGGCTGACCGTGATTCGTGTGGCTCGAGCTTTCTGATGTCTGTCTTTGCCTCTGATGTCACTGAATGAGCAGTGCGGGCTTCCAGTGCGCACCTTCGGGGGCGCAACGGCGGCACAGACTGTGAATGTTCCCGCTCCTTCACCATCTACCCAGAAACCCCTCTTTCCTGCTAAATTTCCCACATCTAATTTCCATTCTACAGAGCATCCACAGAGCTACTCCTCCGTTGTTTATTCGAATGAACTTTTTGGAGGCAGATAAAAACGAGGTAAGGTGGTTGTTTCACTTGTTTAGTTGTGTCCTTGAGCGCGGGCTGTTGCTCTCACACAGACATAAAGATCTTTTCTAACTGGGGAAATGTCATTCCTTTATTAATGTATTTATTATATATGTGATTTTAGCAGAGGTTTAGGTGTTTTGCTGGAGTTGAGCGGTCAGTTTACGCCCAGCAGAAGCGTTCAGCACCATGGAGAGCGGCGTGGTGCGCATCTTTAAAGAGGAGCGGTGTTCTCCGGGTCAGTGCGTCCCAAACTTCACCTGGCAGCCTGGCTTATCGGACATCTTCAATTATACTCCCAACGGTACCTGGGACGCTGAACCCGAACCGATGTCGCCTATCATCCCAATCATAGTCGCCGTGTACTCGGTGGTGTTTGTAGTGGGCTTGGTGGGCAATTGTTTGGTGATGTATGTCATCATCAGGTGAGTTCTTGTATTTATGACACGTATCAGATGTGCATGTTATGACTATGAATAAGTGAAAGACAAAGCACCCATTTACACCCAGTTCATAAAGCAATGGGAGAATTGGTGTGTATTGTGAGATGCATTCATAACGATCCAGGTCCGTGCACAGAAATGTGCTGCATCAAGAAAAAGGGGAAGCTTCACACAAAAGATAATCACAATTATTCACATATATTTTAAGGGTTTTCTTTGTGACACTACTTTATTCTCTGCAAGTGATTATATTTATATATCTTTGTCTTTCTGCCTGTTACCCATGGATACACTGTATTTTATACTGGAACAAGGTTGGCAGAGTCTTTATTGTTTTTCAAGGCTAATTTGATGCATTTTGTGTGTGCAAAAAATTTGCAGCATGCTTTAAATTCTGATTGCAAAATGAAAGGATAAAGGCACTAAGTGTTTTTATAGGATATAAGGTATTAAAATAATTATGAATAAGTGCGGAACTGTTAATTGTTTGCTTCCTTTTTCGAAACAGCTTAATTTTAAAAGGAGGTGCTTTAGAGTGAACTTCCTTTTTGGAGGGAAGGGTGGGAGCGCACATTTAATTAACACTTTAGTAAAGACAGGTAAATAAATTATAATTTGATAAGAGCTGCATGTTTTCAGATATGTACGGTTGCACAACTACCAAAAGACAGATGGTTATAGGATACGAATATAAAAGAAAACCAGATGAAACTTCTTACAACAAATTAAATTTATTCTATTCTATTCTATTCTATTCTATTCTATTCTATTCT
>JBAMHV010000008.1:16990383-17030677 GCA_037177535.1 Pseudomugil gertrudae
ATATATATATATATATATATGAATAGAGAGAGAGAGAGATATCTATATATCTATAGATAGATAGATAGATTTAAATTGTTTTATAATCTTGTATTTACGATATTTGTTCTTTAATCAGAATTCAGGGAGCTTCAAAAGAAATCAGAGTTTGAGAGAGCTGAATGGGTCAGGAAGCAAGGTAAGGAACCACACTCAATCCATGTTCCATTAAATTTAATGCTAACTACACAAATATGTTTTCATTATTGTTCTGTTTTCTATCTACAGGTCCTCACTTTGTCGAGTACCTCAACTTTACTGTCACGCCTGAATGTGATGTGCTGCTGAAATGCAAGGTAAAAAAGAGACATTCATATTCTTGTATTTAAATCTTAAACAAACAGGCAGCATAACTTCTTTTTTTTTACCTCTTCTGCAGATTGGAAATATCAAAGCAGAGACTGAGATCACTTGGTTTAAAGACTCCATTGAGATTACAGAGGAAGATGAGGAGGCACAGAAGATTGAGAGAAAAGATGGCGAGCTGATCTTTAATATTGGAAAGGTCAGCTTATTAAATGGAGGCTGTACTTTGGGGGGAAGGGGGTGCTTATGAGTACAGAGCTAAAAGCAATATCGATGCAGCTTTGTAGAGCTTGACCAAATACTGTGCTGCCAACAACCCCTCTCTGACTCACTGCATCATAAATTATTAACCACTTTTTAAAAAACATTTACCTCCCTGAGTCTAACAGGAGAGATGTTTGAGTCAGCACACGAGCATGGTGTGCATGGGTATCTGAATAAACATAGGGGAACAAAAGGTTTTTAATAAATAATCAATGCAGCATGCAGTTCATGTGCAATTAATTCATTCATCTTTAACATTGTATTCATTTTAACTTTACTGGCAACTTCACTCAACCAGTTACATCCTCCCTTTTTGATAATGTGGATATATTTTGTTTTCACAAAGCTCCAGTGCCAGTGAAGTTATCCGGATGTTTCATGAAAGTGTGTACACATACCTCATTAAGAGAGGGATGGTGTCATTGCATGTGCTCCTGTCAGCTGCATTTGCAATAACTGGCTTATCTATCTAATTCACAGTGGTTTATTAAGCAAGAAAAAAAGAAAGGAAAAGAAGGGAAAAAATCATCTGCAGCGGACGTTGCCACGCCACCAAGGCCTAAAGTCTGGACATAAACTATCTGCCATAAGTTGACGCTTAATCTCTCCATGTGTTCTCCTTGTCTTACTTTTTCGTGTTTCCCTCCATCATTTCCATGTTTTAGTTTGGACGCCTGCAGCATCACAGGCGGGAGAAAAGCTTGACTTTTCGGTTTAGTTGGTCTTTGTGTGGCTATTCTACTGTCTGTTGACTGTCCTAAGAATTTACCTGTAGTCCCCTGTTATTTAAGACAGTAGGGAAATCAGTGTTGCCTAAATGATGCTTATTTGTCTTTCATTTTACACTCTAGATCTCAAAGCATGATGCAGGTATTTATGAGGTCCACCTGAGGGACCAGAGAGGCAAAGATAAGAGCTCCTTCAATCTGACTGAAGCAGGTGAAGTCTCCTGTGTGGACTAAATAGATTGGGAAATTAAGTGGAAAATGAAAATGAGTGGTGTTAGAATTGTATAAATGGAGAATTAGTGATTATGACATTATCATCCTTTTCCCCAGGATACCAAGCTGTAATGAATGAGCTGTTCAGAGTTATTGGTGAGTCATAATTCACACTTAACCAGAAATAAAGACACAAGCACATTGTCCAAACAATGAAGAAAGAAAGCTATAGTTAGAACACAATATCAACATTTACTGCACTTTTCTTTAACGTAAACTATTCAAAGCATTTCTTTTGTTGCCTAAAGTTATTCCATTTGGTTTTCAGAGGGGGACGATAATAAAAGTCTGTTTTGGTTTTTTACTTGCAGCCAACTCCTCCAGTGAAATCCAAGTTGTCAGCACTGAACATGGCATCATCATTTACTCCATGGTCACATATTATGATGAGAATCTGCGTGTTGGGTGGCTTTACAAGTAAGTTAAACTGACTTCACATGCTTTTTTTATATCTCTTTTTATATCTGGGGTCTAATTTACCATTCTCATGAAATACTATGTACATAAAATATTAGGTGATAAGATTATATAATGTTTGCTTCAGTTTTTAATGTACTGTATTTATTAGGACTGACAACGTATTGTAAACATGTCAGATGAAGCCAAAAGACTGATTTTTATCAGTAGGATTATATGTCAGTGCTACAAAAACAAAAACATAAAAAAACAACATGAATGTATTAAAATCCCCGATAGATGTTTTCATTTAATTTGGAAAAAAAAACAGAGAGCAAATCTGTGATTCCCAGCTGTGTCCTGAACAAAGGATTTAAAAATGCAGTCAGACATTTTTACACAGTGCAACAACAGGTGCATTTTTAGACATGAGTATTTGTAATACATAAAGAAAACATGTTAAATGTGTATTTAACATTATGTAATCCTAAACCTGTTTACCTCACAGTGACGAGCATGACGAGCATGTTTCAAGACACTTATTGCTAAAGCAGCGGTTTAACTTCCTGTTTATGCTAAGAACAGCTACCGGTAGATAACATTTTATCAGACATGTCTGTGAAAGTGTCTGATGGTTCTTAAAATGTCGTATTTAAATAAAAAATGTGCTTTTCTTAGAGTACTACGAGTACTGCTTTCTTTACTGTATGAATGGTCCTTTACTCAAGAAATAAATAGTGAATAATGTTAAAAATAAGCCATTCTAGTAACTGGTGGACAGGACATCAAAATAATCGTTCAGAAAAGAGGTTTGTTTTTTTATATTCACATCGTGTTTGACATCCTCTTTTTAAAAAAAGAATAAAAGCACGGATTACAATAGAAGAAACAGTAGTTGCATTATTTCCTTGTAAAATAGGTGTAATTATACAGGTTTTTATGATCAACTGCAGTCACTGTTCCTTGTTTTTTCATTGAGGTTTCACTAAGTAGTGATCATCCTTCATATTTCTCTATCAGGGATGCAAAGATTGCTGCTTCAGAGAGAGTTAAGTCTGGAGTCACAGGAGAGCAGCTTTGGCTTAAGATCAATGAACCCACTGAGAAGGACAAGGGTAAATACACCATGGATATCTTTGATGGCAAGGATGGTGTGAAGAGAGTCATTGATCTGACTGGCAAGGGTAAGTGAGAGTTAAAAAGTCACAAGAAGAAAGTTTCTCCACCTTAAAAAGAAAAATAGCATCTGATTCATTTTGACTGTTTTTATTCTTTTGTAACCGAACTGTAATTGTCCATTTGTTCTGGTGGTGTAGTATGGGAAGAGGCTTTTGAAGAATTCCAAAAGCTCAAGTAAGTAAATAAAGTCGTTTGTGTTTCTGCATTTCTGCCTGAGAGGAGGTTTACACAAATAAATAACACCAGCTGTTACAAACCTAAAATAGATTTGTACTTTTCCAGCCCTTTCACAAGCCCCCAAAGTACCTTTCCTGGCATTGTATAGCTCACTGATATCTGCAATACCATATTTAGATGGTGCTGACAATCTCTTGTCTCTTTACTTGTGCAGAGCGGCAGCCATTGCAGAGAGAAGTAAGTGCTCGTTTATTTATTGCTTTCTTCCTGGAGACAAAATGATGTAATGTTTTCTGGATATGGTTTACTTTTGCGTTCTGGGAAACTGAAAATGCCCAAGTCGAGACCTATGATGGAGTGCTTATGGTTCATTTACCATGTAAAAAGGAATAGTATTATATTGTCAACAAGTAAATGCTTTCAGGTTGAGTGATTGAGGGTTTAATGTTCATGACTCTCTTTTGTGTCTTTTGCTTAGACCGTGCTCGGGTTGTTGGAGGCCTGCCAGATGTTGTTGCAATTCAAGAGGGCAAGGTAAATAAGTTAGATCTTTTCTTAAAATGTTTAATTGGTATGTTTTTATAGATAAAGCCATGACTTAATAAAGGCTTTTTAAATGTATTAATCCTCTTGAGTGCCTCAGTAACTTTCTCTACTTTCACTGGATGAAGAGCATCAGAAGAACACCATCTTTACACCCAAGAAGCACTCCATGCAGCTTGTTTCCATACACTTTAATTCTCGCACCATAACATCATTTCTTTGAGCATCTTTTTCCTCTAAATTGTGATAAATCATCTGTAGTATGCATGTTCATGTGACACGCATCAATCCTCCTTTTTTGTGTTCAGTCCCTGAACCTGACCGGCAACGTATGGGGCGACCCTGTACCTGAGGTATGCTGGATGAAGAATGATAGGATGCTGCTGTCCGATGACCGCTACAAACTGAAGTTTGAGAATGGCAAGTTTGCTAGCATCACAATCGCCGCCGTCACCACAGCTGACTCTGGGAAGTACGCCCTCGTGGTCAAGAACAAGTATGGCGAAGAGGCTGGCGAGTTCACCGTCAGCGTTTACAACCCAGAGGATGAGGAGAAAAAGGATGAGAAGAAAGACTAAAGGATGATGCAGCGTATTAAATTGAAAGGGATTCATAACTCAGCTGTCTTTAAAGCATTTTACCCTGGCACATGCTGGTGCAATTAAGCAGTTAAATAAATCTCGATTGCAGCTGCTTCCTCCTGCGTCTTTCCTGTGCTGGGCTAAAGAGCTTTTGACGTTGGGTATTAAGGAGGAGATGCGGAAAGACCCATTTTGTGCTTCTAGTTTGTGTTCAGTCTCTTGTGGCTACTGTCAGCAGTTCATGTATTGAGGAGAACTGCCCAGTTGTTCATTTTTGCTTGAAAATCAGTTAAAAAGCAAACTAACGCATAACTCTCCGATAAGACTGAAATCTTTATTCTTGGTAAGGTTTGACCTTTTCATTGAGATTTTCTTAATGTAAAAGAATTAATATATACGATGCAAAAAAATATTAAAGAAAATGTTTCATAAAGGTTTGAGCAACGAGGTGCCAGATATTTTACAGGTTGAGCTAAGTTGCTTATTTTTAAACTGTTGTTTGCATGTATGTTAATGTATTGTCTGCAAACTATAAGTTTAAGTCATCTTGGTTATTTGTAGGGGCCCTGGATGGACTGGCGACCTGTCCAGGGTGTACCCCGCCCTTCGCCCGTAGGCAGCTGGGATAGGCTCCAGCCCCCCCGCGACCCCGCTCTGGGAACAAGCGGTTGAAAATGGATGGATGGATGGGGTTATTTGTAGGCAAGGTCATAAAGGATGTGTAAAGCAGGGGAATGTGACAAGACGGTATATGTTACTGTTTTTTTTTTATCATCACCAGCCTATAAAGCTGTATGGTAAGTACAACTAGCATAACCCTTTAGAAAGGATTTCTTTTAAATGTATCTTGAGCTTCACTGTGCAGTGAAAATGGTCAACATTTCAGGGACAATGGTGAGAAAATGTGATTAATTACAAGGCAACAATTATCCTGAGACCAAGTAACTGATGAACAAGCTGAACATGCTTTTTCTCTTTAAGACCTTGCTTGTAAGAAAGCTGCAGATGCTTTACAGATGTTTTCCTTTGATTTAAAATAATCTCATTAGAACATCATTTGTTAGGAAACAAAAGCTTTCCAGTGGATACTTGTTTGGAAAAGCTTGGAGGTCTAATGACAGCTTATTGGGAAACTCAAGTTATCTGATTTCTGGCTGCTTTCATCCCGTTCACATGGAGCTTAAAGAAGGTTAAAGAAGGATCATTACAGTAAGCACCTTAAATTATATTGACCACGTTATCTCATCTAAAATGCAAACCTTTGTCTCTGTCAATATGTGTCATTCAAGATCATTGGAATAGATTTGGATGGGCTTGCAGGGAATATGTACGTTTCAATTTAAGAAAAATAAGAGTGTGTATTTGATCATCAGATTTGCTACTCCTGAATGCTTCATTTGGGTATAAACAACTCAAAAGGATATTTCTCCTCTAAAGTAGGCTACTAGTGGAAAGGTATAATTGGGAAAAAGAAACATAAATAGCCCAAAGAACTGCAGAACCATCAACCTAGCATTAAAGCATGAAACTGTGCCATGTTTGTAGAAATAAAGAATAACTGAAAGCAGTTATTAGATACGTGGATCCAAAGAGTGAGGTCTGATTTAAGAATTATAAAAGATGTCATAGATGTCAAGTATCACTGACCAAAATAATATAAACGAAGAGGGAAAAATACTATCTGGTGATCATAATCATGATGGAGCAATTAAACACAAAGTGATTATACACACAGATAATAATCACTCAGATTTATATATAAAAAGCAAAAATCACAAAACTGAAATAAAAAAAAACTCCCAATAAAATCCATAAAATATTAAGCACAGAAGAAAGTCCCCAAAGTGCCACAAAATAATGAAAGGGAAAAAAATACTCTGAAAAATGTAAACATAGTTTAAAAATGTGGTCCTTGTTTTGAAGTGGGAGGGAGGGCAGTACCCCCCGTCCCCCGCTGTTTGTCACTCCGTCCATGTTCGACTCTGGACCTATGCTCTGGACTGCTAAAGCCAAAGTCCCACTAAACTGCGTTGGAGGTATTCCAGATACATTTATTGGCTTCCTTTCCACAAACAACTCGTATCTCAAGAATAACCTGTGAGAAAACTGTGCTGTCCCACCAGCTGTGAGAGGTCGCCACCGCTGCGCGGCTCCCCGTCCCACTAACTTCACTTCGTCCCTGTAGCCAGTCTCACACACACCAGTCGGTCACGGTGGTCCAGGCAGGGGACACGTCAGGAGGCTTGAGCAGTATCATACTCATAAATATGGGGCTTCATTGAAGAAGAGTCAACGTCCTTCAAACGCAGCATCCCGCTGAAGTCATCGAAAGGTAAGTATTAGCTAAATAATGACTTCAACGCATTTTATGCATTAGCAGCTGTCTTAATGTACGTGTTCGAATCTCCCATCAGCTAATGCTAGCCTGCTAGCATTTCATTTGAGCTGCAAATGATCCATTCAACTCAGAAACAGAATGATTGCATGCATATTTAGTCATTGTATTACTAAATAAACATACAAGCGTTTAATTAAAACCAGTCGCAGGACGAGTGACTGTCGCTTGTTAAGATTTGTACGTTTATCCTTATAGCATAAGCCAAACCAGATGATAACAGTGAAGCTAGCCGATCGTTAACAGACTGGCGAAAAGCTAGCCGAGCTTACTCCATTCATTTTTTCCCCTCGGGTCACTTTTTGTTTTTTCACGTTTCACGGAGCAAAAATATGTACTACTGACAAACACTGCAGGTCTAAATTAGACACAGGTTGGGTTTGGTTTAGTTTAATTTTTTTGTCTTATGTTTTTACATAGCTTTTGAACTGCGGCGACGTTTTAGTTGATTGAACCCAGTCTAATGGCTTGATTTAACGTTTCTAGCTAAAACAACTACAACTGTAGATTAAACGTAGAAGTGTTTGGAACTAAAGTCGTGTCTTGACGTAAGTTTTATAGAAGATGTCGTGTCATGAAGGCATTGATACCACATCTCACGTCGAAACACCTGCTCGTGGGTGGTACTAAACGTTCATTTTAAAATAGCTTTGACAAAAAACCTTTCTGTACAGTTTAGCTGACCCTTACTTTCCCATCAATCAATGACCCCGAACACCAAATATAGTCCAACTTAACACACAATTTCATTTCGTTTCATGCTCAAAGGAAAAATTTAATGCACACTGTAAGCTTTTGGTTGTAAATAAACCAAGTAAGAGAAATTCTCTGCTCTTATTATATCTGTTATAAGGGTTATGATATTAATAACTAATTTTATTAAATAAATTCCAGTAAAAACACCTGGTGAAAATCTTAGATATGACATAGAGTCCACCTAGAGTGAGTTTAAAGACCCTGCAAATGTAAGAAAAGAACATTGTCATCTTTTTTTTCTTTGTTCCATTGGTTGTTATAAATTGTGTGATTTTTATAAACCATATTATAGCTCAGTGCTTCTCAACCTACTTTAACACACCTGAATGGAATAAATGCTCGTTAACAGGCTGCAAAGAACTTGATTAGAAAGTTGATTAATTTGAATCAGGTGTGTTAAAGTAGTGTTGCCTCTAAGACATGCAGGGCAGGGGTAGTTGAGGTAGCTAATAAGCTCTGTGCCTGTTTGCCGGGCAATGCATTGCGAATAACATAAATGAAGCACCTTAAATAATGAATGGCAGCATACTAACCAGGACTATCCCACTGGCTGCTTCTCTCTTGTCTAAGCTATTCTTAAATTGGGATGTGAGCAGTTTAAAGTAACGGTAAAATAGCATCTGTGATCCAGGGTGAGGCCTCATTTTTTAATGCCAAAGCTAACGTTAGAGCTTTGACCATAACCGCTTTGTGAATCACCATATGTACAGCAGCCAGGAATTTCAGAGAAGATGGAAAAATTGGGAGTAAAGAAAAAACACACTTCTTTTAGCACTTTTTGTCTGAGGTTGTTTCTATAGTATGTTACCTTCATAAGACTACTGTCCTCAGATGCTGTGTTCAGTAAGCTAATGCTTAAAGTAGTGCAATCTGAACCTAGCGCGACGGGTTTCTCAGCTCAGTGTGTTTTTTCCTTCTCACCAAATAAAAGCAAATATGTATGATGCCAAACACAAACTAAAGTTGTGTATGTCGAGTAAATATGATCACAATCTTAACATCTATACTTGTTTATTTTTTTATTTTATAAATATGCTGTTTCAGATAAAACTATGCTGTGTAGATGCTGTTTTTGCCATTCTTGCATTTCACTTATGTTCCTTCAGGAAAACAATGTGTGTCCATGGCTCTTGCTACAGTCAGCAAAGAGAAAGGAAAATCCCACAACTTTCAGCTCTGCCAACTAGCATGTTGTCTTTAGTTGTGTTTACAAAAGACTAAGCAGATGAGACAGCCAGGCTGAGGCCCTTTCTGGGAGAGCCTCTTGTATTTTTTTAGTCTTAGGCTGTTACTTTAGAGCTGAACTAACTAAGATCAAAGAGAACATCTCCATTATGAAGACATGTTATGTCATTAATGCTTGAAGGACTTTATTAAAAGTCTTACTGTTTTGTGAAGGGACTGTAATTGATTAAAGTGTCATTTGGCATATTGTGTTGCTGTTAGCTGTTCATTAATCCCTACTGCTGTTAAATCCTTGTGCATTTTTAAAGACTTTTGTGCTTGGGATGTCAGACAGGTCAGCTGTAATGAACAACATGTTTCTATCTTAAACAGTGAATGTCCCATAAGTTGACTTTAGCAGCCGAGTGTCAATAACTTTCCACTCCCTCCACCCCCTCTTGATAAGAATGCAAAACAACAAGCACATGCAACAAAGATTGTAATGTACATGTGACTGACGAGGTAGGAACATCAAGCTTAGTAGTGGTTGGCTTTTTTCCCTGAGCTTTTACTCTTATCAGGAGAAAACATTGCATAGCCGTTCACAGGAAATAACAGTCCCTTATCAGCATTCCACTGCCACCTTAAAGATGTCATCCCATTGGTTAACATCCCTGTACTCTGTCAGCTGACTGGATGAGTAGAAGTAAATTCTGCAAACATTCTGCAAAGAATAGCTCAGAGGAAGGATGGCAAAGTTTATGACAGCATTGTGCAATCGCCATTTGTTCCAGATAGCGTATCTGTATTTACCTCTGGGAGGGTTATTCTAAGGTGATTGGGGGGGCCTGTATTTGAGTTAGAATTCATGATGGCAGAGGGACAATATCACCAAAATCCGAGGACAGAAATCATTGGTCCCAGTGGAGTACCCTGAAGTGGGTAAAGTAATGAAGAGGCAGAGATCTTGGGGGAATTGGGAGCTTCTGGGAAGCAACACAGAGGACAACACAGACAATAGTGAGCAGGATGAGACCTCGTCTTTAAGGTCGTCCTGGTCCCTGGTGAGTCAGAACTAATGAGTTTTCTAGTTGATCATTGTTTGATCTAAAAATTTGAAGGTCTAATCTTGGTTTGGCTAGTTGTTTGGCTTATTGTTGCTGACAATTCAAGTTGATTGACTTCTAACCTTAGTGAATTGTATTACAGTTTTTGGGGGTCCCTAAACCTCTTTTCAGACTCAGTTATACTGTGTAACAGGATGCAGGTTGTGTTCTGATTAGGTCAGACATCAGGGTGAGTTATGAGGAGAGGACGGTGCCTTGAAAAATATTTAATTTGTTTATAATGTTGAGATTTCTTGATTGCTTTATGGCCGGATGCTTGGACCTTTGATTTCTTCTTCCGGTTGCTATTCACTTTGTGTTAATACTAATAGTTTGGATGGGCAGAAATTTGCATTTGTGCAATTTGTGTTTTTTTTTCTTTGACACTAAGTAAGTTTAAAATAAAAGTTTCTGAATTAATTTAATGCCTGACAACTATACATAACTATTCCTGTTGTGCAAAGAAATGTTTGCTACTAAAGTTTTTTTTAAACTTACAAATTTTTAGGCTATGTAGCTTTTGTAGCTCTCAAATATGTTGTACTAATCAGTAGTGTATTGATTCCCCTTTGTTCTATGATAAGCTACAAACGCTTAGTTTGACAGCTTTTGTTTACTGATAGCTAAAAGGCTAAAGTCTTCTTAAGTATGTGATTTTACCTATGACAATTTTTTTTTTATTATTTTGCCTTTCTCTAATCAAACAAATACACACCCGTGTGTAATAATGGCATTTTTTCTTTGTCATTGACCATAAAACAGATTTTTATTTAAAAAAAAAAAAGCTATGTGATCTTTGCAAAGGCTAGACATGTTTTTTCTGTCTTGTGTTTTGTGCAGAGATTCAACACATTTTTTTCAAATCTAAAAACAGGTGTGTGTGTGTTGGGGGGGGGTGTTCCTTTACAATATTGAAAGGTACTTATTCCTCACAATAAACTGCATGAGTCTTTCCTGAACTAGTCTTTCTAGTTTGATTTAATTGCTATTGAGCTGTAATATCTGAACAGCGTGTCCCAATTTTTCCTCATTCCTTGATGCCATCCTTGCACAAGTGCTTTTCTATACTCTTGTAAGGGTATAGGAATGAATGCCCCTCCAATAGTAAAAGTTCATGAGAAGAATGTGTTCATTGGCCCAACCAAACAAAAGTAATGTCAACTTACCTACATTAGGCTACGACAGTGTAGGCTTGTGTGTAATTTCTTTTGTTATGTAGTGAACTCTACAATCTGCTTGTGAAGAAATGTATAAGCTTGAAAACAAATGTTCACGAGTTGTTCTCAGCACAAGTTATTTTTATGAGAAATTTAGCAGTAATAAGATGCCCATGTAGTTTTAGCCAAACACGCATGGCTTCAGTATTCTG
Source organism: Pseudomugil gertrudae (assembly GCA_037177535.1). Classification (NCBI taxonomy): domain Eukaryota; kingdom Metazoa; phylum Chordata; class Actinopteri; order Atheriniformes; family Pseudomugilidae; genus Pseudomugil; species Pseudomugil gertrudae. The sequence goes on from JBAMHV010000008.1 coordinate 17,001,660, forward strand.
TTTGATGTAGCTAGTGGAGTTATAAATGTAAATAGCACACCAGCTGCTTTCATCGCAGCTGGGCAGTGGGATTTATGTATGAGGTTGGCTCATTGTTTGGGTCTAGCCATTTGCTCCCCTCTCTGATGTTGCTCATGTGGGACTAAAGCTAGTGATAGGATGACAGTGGCACTCTGGCAGCCTGCATGCAGGTCAGGAGATGACTGATACTTTAGGGCAGGCAGCCAGTGAGAGAAGACAATAAGACAACCTTACTGTCTCAAAGAACATACGTAAATCAAAGACAACCTTCATATGTGAGAATCGGAGGGAAATTAAGCAGGACAAAAAGCATTTTATTTTGCAGCCTCTGCAGCTCAAAACTGTCCATTTTTCTCTGCTAATTCTTTTCTTTTTGGGAGAGTGACTTAACTTTTTTCATTTTCTCAGACGGACACTATGAACTACGTGGGTCAGCTGGCAGGTCAGGTTCTGGTGACCGTCAAAGAACTGTACAAAGGCATTAATCAAGCCACACTGTCAGGCTGCATTGATGTCGTGGTTGTCCGTCAGAGAGATGGCACCTACCAGTGCTCACCATTCCACGTTCGGTTTGGCAAACTGGGTGTGCTGCGCTCCAAGGAGAAGGTGGTGAGTTCTTCTTAAAATGCTGCACACAGGTTGGAATTAATGGTAACGATCCATGATTATTTTGATATCCATACATTTGGCCAAATCTGTTTTATATATTTGTTTAAAATAACTTGCTGTATTTGGACAAAAGGCCGGGTCAGTAAAGCCTGTACAGATCCCAGTGTATATACCCACCTACAGGACACCCTCAGCCCCTTTTAAAAAAGAAATTAGGGCTTTGTTACATGTGTGAAAACAGCTAGATTGAACTTTTAACTTTGGTATTGTGATGTTATTTCTTGTGACGTAAAAAAGTATATGTTGATATAAAAAGACAGTGTCTGGCTCAACTGTTGTTTCTCAAAATGTCCCAATTGTGGGCCTGCTATTGTTTTGAAAGTACAACGCATAATCAGTTGAGCAGTCGTATACACTGGGACATAGTTTTAACTGCTGCATAACTTTTCCAAGCAAAGTTAAAAAGGTTTTTTAAAAAAAGCTAAGTCCCCCCTTATTTGGCTTAGCAGCATCTTTCTAAATAATGTCTGCATTGAAAATTATATTGAGATTATCTCAAGGTACAGTCATTGTAGTTCCATATTCAACTAAACCTCCTTGCATTTAGCTCAGGAAGAGCATCGGGATGTCACAATTCCAGTGTGGATAATTAGTAAACACTGAGCACAGAGATCACAGACTGTGACTCACGATTTTTTTTTATGTTTGCTGTGCTTAATTGGGATATTCTGAGTTTTTGTGGTGCAATCCAATTATTTATGGCTGAGGAACAGTTAGGTTATTTTCACTCTTCACTTGAGGAAACGTGTTTGCAGCACATTGTCATTAGCTTATTAATGGGTGAGGATAGCAGGTTAAATCTGCTTTAGCAGTTGAGATCATATTTTTTTTTTGCATGTTGTGCAAAAATATAAATACCAAATAGAAGTTTTGAAGTTTGTTTAATTTTACTTGAGTTTTACTGGTTACAGTAAGATTCAGAATACTATCTAAAGTGAGTTTCTGTGGAACACCAACATAAATGGTTATTCTCGACATCTATTCCTAGAACAGCTATGTAGTATTCTGTCTTAAAGAAAGCTCTTTTACCTCCTTGTGGACCAGAGTAGATAATGATTTGTGGTGGACTGACACAGTCTCACTACCTATCCAGAATGCTGATGGCCTTGGAGAGTAGGAATGAATGAGTGGTTTCTATGGCAACAGCTCTACAACTTGAATGCGTGGGAGGAGAAAGAAACATGAACATCGCTGCAGAAAGGGCTGTTGTGTAACAGCTATACATGTCCCCATTTTCATTTATCAGATCTGTAACCACTTATGCCTCCATTCATCCATCTATTTAATTACATTTAAAGGTATTTAGTATGTCTCATTTTAAGAATCTATAGGTACATATTGTGTGCAATAATATATAATTCAGCAAAAAGGTTTGGTGTTTGCAAATCCATAATTCACATGCGAATGAACTCAACTTGGCCCTGACTGGGTGTGACATTCTTAGACATCACTGATGATTCCCCATAGCAACCTCGAGGGGATGAAATTTTAACATTGACGTTGCAGAAAACCACACGTGCATTAAAGCACAGCAGCAAACAGAAAAATAGATCAAGATGAGTGAAACAAACAGATTATTCTGCTGACCACTGGTTCCAAATTGATATTGATTTAGTTTCAGGTAACAGTAGTTGTGAGTCAAAGTCTGTCTCTCTCTAATCTCTGCCAGACACGACCTGTTTTTTTTTTATGGTGTCAGGTTTCTGAATGGGCTCCTGTCCACGGAGGTTTGCCTGGCCAACTTAAATGACCTTGTTCTTTTGGCAGGCTCTACAGAATGAAAGCCCAGAAGACCTTTATGCTTATTAGGATTTAGAAAGCCTCAGGCGAAAGATGAGGCTTCACAAGCCTGCAGTGTTATCTGACTAAATTTAAGGCAGAGTATTTTTATAGGGACAAATAGTAGAGGGGCAGTTATTTTTGAAAGCTGTTTTTTTTAAGTGTCCTTGTCATTTCTTTATTTTTAAAAAAAGACTTTATAATTATTATGTCACTACTCTCATATAGTTGTTGGCTTGAACTAACCCAAACAGGGATCTTCCCAGAATTATGCCTAGCCAGTGGAATAGTGATACAGAAAATACCAGTACTCTCATTGAATTCTGATTGTGTAAGCTGCATGAAGACCACTTACAGAGACACTTGCCCTCCCCTTTTTTCATTTTGAAGCACAAATTGATCTCTGAAGCAGACCCAGCAACTGGAGGAATAAACTGTGATGACTTGGACTGCACACACATTCCTGCATCTCATAAATGTTTCTACACACAACAACAAAATGTTTTTTCTCCTGGAGTATTACACAAGCCATATAATTGCAGTGAGAAGAAGAAATTTTAATATATGCCCTCAAGTTAGCAACCTTCAGATTACTGGTGTGTTACTCTTGACCTATGCCCTATGCAACCCACCCATCACTTCCACAATTTAATGTTGCTTTAGCAAGTTAAAAAAGTCTCTCTTACATTCTCAGGTTTTACGTCAGCTCAGTGATGACAGTGTGGATATTCTGCCAATTCTTTTCAGATTGACATAGAAGTGAACGGAGAGCCTGTAGACCTACATATGAAGCTTGGTGACAATGGAGAGGCCTTTTTTGTCCAAGAAGCCGAACAGCAAAATGTAAGCATATCACATACAAAATAGACAAAAAAAAATTGTCTAAAATGGATTTGTTCAGTTAGAAAGTTAACCTACTTGTGTTTCAGTATAGCCAAATTGCTTAAAAATGGTTTAAATAGACTTATTCAGCTTTGCTTTTGTAATCACTGAAATTCACTGTATCATGGTGCCTTTGCTTATTACTTAATAGCTACCTTTTGTTAAAAAGGAAGAGAATTCTCTGTGTGAGAAAACTATTTCTTCAGTTTCAGTTCAGTTTCTTTATTTGACAGTTGACCTGTTGCATTAGCTACCAGAGCTCCTATTGTCACAACTCAACATAGACTGACACACCCTTATGAACTCACTCTGAGAATGCAAATAATCATTTTCACTTTCTTATTCAGAAATATCTTAAGACGAATGTCTCTGCATTCTTACTGTAGCAGATTGTCCCTGCCCACCTGGCCACCTCCCCTATTCCCACCGAGAGTCATCTGTTCTGGATCTCAGAAGTCGAGCAAAGGGCACCAAAAGATCTTGAAGATGACCCTGTTGATGCAGAGGACCCACCAGAGCCTCCTGCTCCCAGCACTACAGCTACAAAAAAGAAAAAAAGACGGAGAAAGAAGCACAAAGGAGACCCTCGTAGAGAGGAGCTGACACCACCAATGTTAGTCACCACTGGTAATGCTGCTGCTGCTGCTACAACTGCTGCTATGTCCAGCACTGGACAAACTGAAGAGATCTTTGAGATGGACATGAGCTCTGATGAGGAACCTGGGACACATGTTTCAAGGTGGGTTGAGATTAAAAGCTTGATGTAGCAAGTATTTGTTTATTAAAGGTGCATATGTTATCTAATATTTTTTCCACCCTTGATGTAGGTCACCTTCAGTTACCACAATACGTGACATTGACCCCAAATTACCTGCCGCCAGGCCTAACCACGATGGCTACCCATTGTCTGATAGTGAATGGCAAACAAATGATGGGTATGTGTGGGGTTGAACAAGGAATCTTTAATAGTGATGTAACATTGACACAAAAAGAAATAAAATTAAAAAAATCTTAAATATTTTACTGAATTTTTGCATTGCTCTCTATTTATATTTTAGTCATGGCTTGTCTCAGACATTTTCTCCAAAGAGTGATTCAGAATTGGTCATGAGGCCCTCGGAGAGTTTGCTCAGAGCCGAGTCCCACATGCAATGGACCTGGGGAGAGTTTCCAGAAACTACCAGGGTAAGCATTTGTTCCTGTGAAATTTAAAGCAGGTGTCTCGAAGTGTATCTTTATAGTATTCTCTCCTATTCAATAACCAGGTCACAAAAAAGGAGAAACCAGAACCACTTAAAACAGTGACCATCACCCCGTCGGAGAGCACCCACTTCCGTGTCATCCTCAGCTCAGAGGCCATGGAGGATGAAGTTCAGACTGAAAAGGAAGATGGTCACTCAGTGTGTACCATAGTCAAGCCAGAGCCACGAACCCCTCTCACGACTGTAATACCTGATCATCAGCTATCACATGTTGGCACCATAACCTCTGTCGAAAGTCCTATAACCCCCACAGAGCCCCTTGATATCCTGCCATCCAGTGTGACAACATCCACCCCTGCAAACAGCCAGCAGAGTGATTCACCTTCAAAGAAGAAAGGTACACGAGGTCACTTTTTAATGTGGTTATAGTCATAATTGTACATAAAGTAATGATTAATTCTATTGTCTGATGCAGGAGTCCCAAAAAGGAGTCAGCATCAGGGTCCTGAGGATATCTACCTCGATGACCTGAATGTACTTGAACCAGATGTGGCTGCAAGATATTTTCCTAAGAGGTTTGCTTAAGCAAGAAGCACCTAATTGCCTGACCTCTTTTAATTAAAAATGTGCTCTATTTTAACCGAACACATGTATTATTAATACTCCTCTTCTAAAATGACACTGACGACGCGTATCATTTTCTCTTTCTCTTCCTTCATTCTACCAGTGAGTCGGAGGCAGTAACTAAGCATTGGATGGACTCGGAGATGCACTCTGGTTCACAGTCCCCTCAGTCGGTGGGTAGTGCTGCTGCTGACAGCGGGACAGAATGCCTCTCTGACTCAGCAAGTGACCTACCTGATGTAACCCTTTCCCTGTGTGGAGGTCTCACAGAAAATGCTGAAATATCCAAAGGTACCTTAAAATGACCCCTCTTTTGCAGAAGACAAAACCTTTTCAGTATAAAGCTGCCTTTCTGGGTTGGCTTTGCTATTTGAAGAGCTTTGTGATGCAAAAAACACAAGCATATTTCTGTCAGTGGATTTGATATACTTCGGTGGCAATGTGTCATTGAAGCCCTCTGCTGCTGTTACTCAAGGACTGAAAAGTGTCCTGACTTATCTGTGAAATAAGATGTTACAGTTTACAACCGCTAACTTTTCCATCTGCTGCCTTTAATTAGCACTTCTCTCCTGTCTGTGCTTTCAGAACGATTTATGGAGCATATCATCACATATCACGAATTTGCTGAAAATCCAGCAATTATAGATAACCCCAACCTGGTAGTAAGAATAGGAAATAGGTTTGTAAGCCTCATTATTTAATGTGAAATTGGGAAATTGTATATAAGGAGCTAGTTTTGCAACTTAATGAGCATCGATGTTCTCAGGTATTACAACTGGGCATTGGCTGCACCGCTGATTCTTAGTCTCCAAGCTTTTCAGAAGAATTTACCAAAGGTAATTTAGGTTTTTTTTATTTCCATATATGTAAATTAGCAAAAAGTTCTTCATTAAATCACTTTATCTTGTTGTTTGCGGTAGGCTACAGAGGAGGCCTGGGTGAAGGAGAAAATGCCAAAGAAGTCGGGCCGCTGGTGGTTCTGGAGAAAGAGGGCAGACAGTACAATTAAGCAGGTGTGCACATTTTACTAAAATACTTGAACTACATCTGTTTCAGTTTTCAATCTGCATATTTATTTTCAGGGTCGCTACTTTTTAAAAAAATCTTATTTCCTGACTGTTAATTATCTGTGATTTTCTTTTTTTTACTCCCCCAGTCGGAGACTAAGCTTGAAACCAAGGAGGAGGCTCAGTTGGCAGAGGAAGGGCCCTCCATGTCTCAGGAGAAGTTGGTCTTACAGTATGTGTTGCTGAGTGCTTTCTTCATTCAGTAATTTAGAAGAATAACTATCAGTGGAATGGACAGTAACTGTTTTCTGTTTAGATCTAAAGTTGAAGACACATCAAGTGATGAAGAAGCCAAGGAAGTGAGTGCTGTGTCTTGTCAAGAAAGGCTGCAGCCAGGAGATGGTCAGCACCACTCCAGCCCACACACTTACAGGAAGTCACTGCGTCTATCTTCCGATCAGATCGTGAGTGCATTTCTTCAATTTTATTTTATTTCTTTATGTTTCACTTAAAGATATTAGCTGCATACTACTTTTTATTACTCATCTTGTAGTTATTGAGGTGGAAATGATTTGATACATTACTTATTGAAATTAAAGTTTACGTGGTTGTTCAATTCCAGGATTTATCAGATTTCTGTCTTGGTTACTGTAGTTACTGACTTTGGATCTTTTTCTCTTGATGGTTCAGAGTGCCCTCTGCTGGCTAGTTGAGTATTGGGATGTAATGGCTTAGTTTTTACTCCTCTTTCTGTCAGTAGGGGGCATTAAAGACCCGTGTTCATTATACAATGTAATAAATCATTCCATGTTGGACTTCCTTGGGAGTGAATGAAATGAACTGTTCCTTTTGAAGCCTCTATGGTTTTCCTTTGTGTTTGCAGATCAGTTTAAAACTCAAGGAGGGGCCGAATGATGTGACCTTTAGCATCACCACTCAGTACCAGGGTACATGTCGCTGTGAGGGAACCATCTATCTGTGGAACTGGGATGACAAAGTCATCATCTCTGACATTGATGGCACTATTACCAAGTATGTATTCCTGAGAAAAGATGGCTTAATAAATCCTGCAATTCCACCAAAAACTGTTTATACATTTATATTTTATTATAACACACACTGTATTAAAGGCCAAAAGGTGGCAGCACACAATTCCTTATGAAATCTGATGAAAATATCTGGATTGTTTACAGTTCTGCACATTAAAGAAATCCACTGTTACTGTTGATAGCCTTCACATTATTAGTTAATACAATGAGTGGAAGCACAGTGGATCCTTTCCTTCAGTTTCATGCTTGGATTACTGAATATCATTACCTCATCAAAAGTTATTCATACTTTTCACTTTAATTTTTAGATCTAAATTAACAGGAGCATATTAGCATATACTATATAAACATAAATTATACAGAAATAGAAGCATTCTAATTAGTCGTAGAACAGTAAGGTTTTTTCAGACAGACATGGCTGATTAACAACTACAAGACCGAGCATACATATCCTAGGTCAAACAAGTAAAAAGCACCATTAAACCTTATGCAGATTTGTTAGTCTCATTATAATTTTACTCTCTCTGGTTCCAGTGCAGTTTGTATAAAAAAAAAGAGTAAATGGGAGAAAAAAGCACAAGGCTGCTTGTATGCAGATATGCCTACATAGTTTAATTTGGTGTTGTTTGCTAACTATTCAGTCGATAAGCAGACGTTATGACAATTCCAAACTGAGTAATAATAATTGCTTCAGCCATTCATTGATCCAGCTTTAGTTTCTTTAAAAAAAATCTCCTTATTTGATATATAATTGCTATATGAAAAAGGAAAACAGTTCTCTTTTTATAAAGCTAGTTACACTTTTGTAACAAAACAGATGTCTGCAGCTGCTCTGATTCCCTCGTGAGGTTCAGAGTAGGCATCAAACGGGTCCAGATCGACTGCAGCTTATTATCTGTGTGACCCTTCAGGCCAACCTGTGACATGTCTCTCTTTGAATAACAGGGTGAAGAGCATAGGGAGTATAATGAGGCCATTTACATTTTAGTCTGTAAGCACGCGCTATCATAGGCTGAGTGTCAGACAGTCACTCCCCTATGGGCCAGTGATCTTCATTAGCAGAAAATAGCCCATAATGTTCTATATTTATGATAAAATGATGAAGTAGTTTGGGTGCTTTATTTAACCTCTTCTGAACAGTCTACCACAAGTCTACTCTATTTTCCTTCTCAGCTTTTTTTTGGCTTTGTCTGTTACTCCCCATCTGTCACATTTTAGATTTCTGAATAGTGTGCTGATCAGATTCTTCTCTGATTTCTTAGTACTTTTGTTTTGTTTTAGGTCCGATGTGTTTGGACAGATCCTTCCACAGTTGGGGAAAGATTGGACCCATCAGGGCATTGCAAAGCTATACCACTCTGTTGCTGAGTAAGTGTGCAACACCCCATATTAAAAATGAAAAATTAATAGTCTGTCAGTGGTTCAGGCGTGCTTATGTTTGATTCCCAGTTGGCTTTCCCTGGAGTTGATATCTCCTTTCTTTTTTTTTTTTGCGTGGGGTGCTCTGAGGTGGATGACTCAGCAGGTTTAAAGGAATCATTGCAAAACTAAAAGCATCATTAACTGGATTTTCTCTAAAGTTTTCAACTTTTGGACCTGTCTTTGATGCTTTAGTCCCACAAAGAATGCAAATTAAATGTACGTAGGAGGGCGTACCGTATAAAGAGAATTGGCAATTGCGACAAGTACACCACCCATCATTAGGGTTGTCTTTGAGTTATACAGATTTTTTTTAGAGTAACATCTGATGTATTTGATTTATTTAAACTTGTATACTAAGAAGTTGCTATTGTCTTAATCAAGAAACTGTATAACAATCACTGATGAGCACTGCTTCTCCCTTTTGTAGGAATGGCTACAAGTTCTTATACTGCTCAGCTCGGGCTATCGGCATGGCAGACATGACAAGAGGTTACTTGCAGTGGGTAAATGATGGTGGAACCATTCTGCCACGGGGACCTCTCATGTTGTCTCCCAGCAGTCTCTTTTCTGCATTCCACAGGTAAACCTGAGCTAACATCTGTCACTGTCCTTACCATGAAGTTCATTATGCCCTTGAAATCTTCTTTATCCCTCAATATGGATTATTTTCCTAAAAAGAGAAAGGGAAAAAATCCCCTTTTTTAAACATATGCATGGTCATTTTTACTATAATTTCTTTGAATTTTCTGTCTTAGGATCTTGATTCTAATTCATTTTTAATTAAATGGGTATTAACCATGTTTGTAGCAATGTCATCAGCTCCTGGAGGTTTTCATGATCTTTCCTGTTCTTTTTGGAAGATGGATAAGAACAGGAAATGCCTTAACCTTTTATGTGGTTGTACTGTGTATTATTTGCCTTGCTGTATTCTTTGCTGTTCCTTTTTTTCTTTTGTGTTTCATTTTTTGTAATCTTAGGGGTGAAAAAGACCCTAAGCAATTACGGTAAAATTGTAATTGTTGCAGCATTAACTTGGTGCACAAGGGCTTTAACTGATGTTTTATGTGAATTATTAGTAGCTGTTTAGTTGTAAATTGTTTATAGTACATGTTAAATGTTTAAACCAAACTTCAACATATTTTTTGATGTTCTTGCTTTATGTGGACTTACTTTTAGAGGATTTTCAGCATAAATAATTTCCTTTAACTTCCACACTTTGTTTTAAATGAGCTTCCGACAGACAGGCTTGTTCTCACACACAGCCCAGCTGCCTGATATGACTGATATCAAAACAGAAATGCAGATTTTTCATGGCTGTACAAATATGGTAACAGAAACTGTGTAAATAATGTTGGTGAAGACAGCTTTTCTGTGTGGTGAATAATCTACTTAAGCAGTGGGAATCTTTTATTGACCTTGAATCCTATATATTATTGTTACTATAGCAACCCACAACATAGGTTTGTGATTATTCACCGGGCTGCAGATACATTATTCAGAAGATTCTCTTGATATTTTTTTAATGTGAGAGAAACACCTCTATCATCCTTGTATTCAGACTCCTACCGACTTTGGACTGTTTAATTTATTTATTTTTGGGGGTGTTTTTAGATGTTGGTTTTTAACACATTTAATGCGTTGGTTGTCTAAGAATAGTTCTGAATACACCAGAGGACTGAAGCTAAATAGAAAATATGAATACATTTGGCATCTTGATTCATGGTCAGATCTTGCAAACACGTGTGGCTTCTTATGAATCTGCCTGTTTGTTTCAGGGAGGTCATAGAAAAGAAACCAGAGATCTTCAAGATTGAATGCCTTACAGACATCAAGAACCTCTTCCAGCATAACAAGCAGCCATTCTACGCCGCCTTTGGGAATAGAGCTAATGTGAGTTAATGCATGCTTGAAGATGTCAGACTGCTTGACATTAAAGTGCTTGTTTTTTTGTTTTACATGCAAGTGTAGCTTTGTTTTTTTCCCAGAAGTCGATGCAGTCAGGGTGTATTATAAAGTCAACACAGACACAAACATGTGAATTCTGTACTTGGCTGAACCTAAGCTGAGGTCACTGGTGGAGTGTGAACCCATGTGACTTCATCTGTGGAAAGAAGCTCAAGTTGGGCACAGCATCCCTTCTTCAGCTGTATAAACACCAACACCCACATGAAGCAACTATATAAAAAAAGGTCTTGCTCACTAAAGAAAATAAAAAAAGAAAATGTATAAGCACACACAGTCTTGCTCTTGCCCCGAAAAACAGTTACGGAAGTAACCTTGCTAGTATACTGTATGCATTAGGTGAAACAGGAAGTCTGTGGTTGATGTTAATGCTTTTATTTCAGTTTGCACCAGTGTGCATTATGTATGAGAGGCTACTCTGTGAGCATTACATAATCATGTGTGTCTCAGATGGATCAAAAGGGTCTGTCAGCTTTTTTCACATAAATAAATGTTTTAATCCCATATTTGCTGAAGAAAATCTTTTTCTTTTCTACATTTATGATAATAGAAGATAAAATCTTTAATAGTAACATTTAAAAACGTCTAACTTAGTTTGAAGGTATGATTAAGTTCATGTTTCTGGCTCAGTAGCTAAATTTACCCTTTCAGATTTCTTTTTTTTCTATTTTTTTAGGATGTTTTTGCCTATAAGGAGGTTGGCGTCCCCCTCTGCAGAATCTTCACAGTTAACCCCAAGGGCGAGCTAATCCAGGAGCAGACTAAGGGCAACAAGTCCTCGTGAGTATTTGTGGATAATATGTACTCATTGTTGCTACAGAAAATGATATTGGCTTGTTGTTTCAATTTTTTTTCTCATTAACTGATGTATTTCCTGCATTTTATAGTTTTAAAGGGAAAACCTTTTAGGACTTACAGCATAGTTTTCCATGTTATCTGGCTCATCTGTAGCAATAAAACCATTATAGTATCAGCCAGTTGTGGTCACATACCTCAGCTAGAATGCAGACATTATCCACTGCACAACCATTTTAAAAGCAGAAGTATTTGCAAGATACTACTCTTGACTGGCAGAGAGTGAACTATACAAGGATTCAGCATGTGCTAATTGCTAGCCAGCACACGGCAGTGGCTAGCAACTGTTTTCCAGACTGAACATACCAGCAGATGGCTACCAGGGCTGGGTCTGGCTAAGTGAATGGAAGCTAGCCGAAATCTGAGAAAGCGAGTGGGTTTGCCTTAATCTGGATCGGAAGCTGTACTGCACTGCAGCATTTAAGATGAGGCAGTCTAATTTAATATTTTCACCAACAGTACCCATTCACAAGTTACCACTTTGTCGGTCCCCTCCAAGAATTTGACCAACTCCCATATTTGACTCAAATCAAAGCTGTATCCTCCGATTTTGAAAGAGAAGACACCCACAGGGAATTTCTCTCTCCTCAACATAACATATTAACAATTTATTTGGAGTCAGTCTGCAACTTTTATTGATATCGCGTTGTATCTGTTTGATCTTTCCCTCCTTAGGTATGGTAGACTCAGTGAGCTGGTGGAGCATGTGTTCCCTCTGTTAAGTAAAGAACAGAACGAGGCCTTTGTGATGCCAGAGTACAGCTCCTTCTGTTACTGGAGACAGCCGATACCAGAGATCAACCCCGATGAACTGCTCTGATTCTGCACATGTTTATAGCCAGGTACATGTCTGTCTGGGACTGGATTGCGCACTTAAATGCATCTCTTAAATACACATGGATGGGAGACTATTGCACTTAAGCACATGCATCTCTGCTGTGAGTCTGACACATAAACAGGGTTGAAACCAGAAATACAAAAAAAAAACTGGTAAACTGTATTTACATAGAGATGAGATTATTAGCACTAAATTAGATAAATTTCCCTAAAAAGTTCATTTCTCTGAGACAAGAGGCTAATCACTAATTCATTCTTGGGGAAAGGGATCCATTTTATAAACCACTTTATATCCAGGTCGTTGTACAGAGATGGGGATTAAAGACATCTTGTCTCTGTGTATCTGTAGGAAACTGGATGGTTATATTAGCTATGGGGGGAAACAGCCCTGTGTGAGTTGAAGCAGAAGTTTTCTTAATTACATTTTTCACATTGTTTCACACCCCAAACGAGTGGAATGTAATCCCCAGAATGAAGAAGGCATGCTGAATAAAACCAGGCAGAAGTACAGTGCCTTCTGTGTTAGCTTGGAAACAGTTATTTGACAACAAGTTGAAGGCTGTATTTGGCCAAACAAAAAAGATAAATAAATAAAATTAACATAGTGATTTGCTGATGGCAGATTACACCCGGCATGAAGCATAAACAGATGCTGGTTTTTAGGAAAGCTGTTTAGATATTCATTCTTAACTCAACTTGATCCCTTTTGGTGGAACATATTTACAAACTTCGTACTGAATGAATCATGTCTGATATTGTTAATATTCAAGATTCTACATGGGATGTGCCAAGTATGTGAAGATGCACACTAACATTGTGACTTACAGACAACAAAGCAGCTTCTTGGTTTATCGTCTTGCTGATTTAAGATGTTTATTCTGTTATTTCAAGCTATACAAATCAAGTGTATTCTGTTAAGAATGCTGTTTTTATTTATGATAACTAATATGTTAAAGTTATTAATTTCTATTGTAATGCCTTTGCTGGTCTGAAAAAGTAATTTATCAATATAATCAGGAAAAAATCTTCAACTTTAGTGTGGATGGTCACTGGTTAACATGCACTTATCAATAACTGATGCCTCATAAAATAGTTTTTAATTATTTGTTTAGTCATATTTCATGAAATATCCTGTTTTCCTTGTTGGTATGCACATCCCTGAGAGAACTTTACAATCAACAGCTTTAACGGATGTGTGTAAATGAGATGACGCTTGAGTTGCAATAGTGGAAATAAGCAGATTTGAAAGAAGCTTAAAATTGAAGGATTTGGACGACTATAGGATGATGTGTGTGTTTGGTGTGTGTGTGTGTGCGCATATACCCAACCACTGAGTGCTGCTACTGTTGGGTGATGGTATCCTGCACCCCCTTGCTTATATTTCCCTCAGTGGCTTTACCAAGACTTATACACAGCACTTTTACTAAGTTGCACCCTGAGATGCAGACTCAACACGATCCTCACCCACATGCACTTCACTGATGGTCTGCATACAGTAGACCAGAGTATGCCAGAGTTTGTTTCACTTTGATGATCTAATCAGTATAAATATCTCCCTATGATTTATTGTTGGAAAGTAGTGGTTCTCATTTATTTGCAAAACAAATGTTAAGTTAAAAAACATGTTTTTTGGGTGCTCAAAATGCATAAAGCCACCTCATATCAAGTGTGAGTCTGTGTGTTTGTGTGAGAAAGAAAGACAGATCCTATGCCTCTGGTGACCAGAGGAAGAGAAATTGGTTCTTGTTTAGAGATAAACAGGAAATACTTGACTGTCCAGGAAGCCTTTAGAAGCACTTCCTTGGCATTATGTATGATTTAGGAAATGATTCACTGACATGAATCTCATCACCCACATAAGTGTAGCATGATAAATTGTGTTCCAGTGGGCTGAAAGAGCAGGAGTAAACAAAACCAGTTTATGGGAAAGGGGGGAAAAAGCACAATGTGTGATGATGGTAACATCCGGGTTGTCACTTAGATGTTTCAGCTGCAGTTGCTCTGTTTTGTGTATTTAGGCATTTGCTCACCTTGTTTTGCTTTTCCTCTACAGTTTGGTGATGTCAGATTTATCTTGCAATTAACAAAAGAAATTCCATTCTTTCTATGAAAGTAAAGCATCTTGTGTGAAAGAATCACACTTCGCCCTCTATGATCATTGGGTATGTGGTATATGTTTGCTCTTACTCAGCTGTTGTGGACAGTGATCCGGTAAATATGCTGATCATCACTTACTTTTTCCCCTCTGTCTCGATGCCTTTTTGTTTATTTCTTATAAACATGTATGATCTTTTGTGGGATTGTGTCTTTGTTTGGATGTAATGCTTACTATTTGATTGTGTCTGATCAACAGAAAATACCTGAAATGTATGCTGTACGTGTTCGATTTGTATAGAGATGTGATTCAAAGTATGTTTAAAGAATATCCGTTGTAAAAAAGGAAGAAAAAAAAGAAAAAAAAAACAAGCCTAATGAAGATATTGAAAAGTGGCTTGTGGTCCTATTTGTATTAAATTTCTAACTGAATACATTATTTGCTCTGTGCTTTTTTTCATGCTTTTTCAAAGTTCACTAGTTCCCACAGGCTATTCAAGTCACTTTTATCTTGGGCATTGTTTTAAAGGAACAATATATTAATGAAGTAATTGTGGTAGAAATCCCTCAGGTTCTGAATTTTTAGTCTGCTTTATTGAACATCAAAGGTTTATATAAAAATTCTTTCGGGGCACAGTTATATTTATCTTTTAAATAAAATCAGCATTTTTTTTCTTTCAGGGTCAACAGAAGCTAAACTGAGGAGTGCTTAATACTTAAGTCTCAGGAGCAAAAAAAGAAAATTATTTAACTCACACGCCTATTTCATGTATTTACACACATGATGTTCTATTTTCTCTGTACTGCCAAATTTACAATGCTAATAGAAAACAAAACTATTTTTACTTAATCTAATTTTATTCCCACTGATCTCCATATGTAGGTGTATTAATCCTCAATGTCTGAACTCTGCACAGTGAGAACAAGGGAGCTCATGTTATAAAGATGTGGTTTATTTTGACATACCACTGATGAGCTAACAATATATAACACTAAAGGTCAGTCAAACTGTGTATGGATTTGTTTGCTATTTGCAAAATGAATCTTGCATTTCAATCTTCAAGTTAACTTACAAATGGAGATATTAACAATAGCTACAACAGTTCAATTTAATAACAAAATATATTAGTTACAAACCCGGCCTCTTTTTTTTTGGTATCTTGCAAATGGCTTATGAAAAGCAATATAACAACTTTTTTAAAGAACGTTGCGTATAACAAGATCTTCACACAGTGACACTGCATGTTAAATAGCTGCATCACAGCAAATTGGTGATAAATAGGATTTGACGAACATTTCTTCCATTCTGGGAGCAAGCGTGTCCTAATTGCTGCTGCTCAGCTGAGCTCCAGCTATCTGTTGGCTTGTGACGAGTAGAGAAACATGGCGCTGAAGGTTGAGAGGATCTCCCGAGCCTCAGTTGTGGCCATCTGGCCACCGGTTCTGACCAGGCACACACGGTCTCCTTTCCTCAGCGGTAGGACAAGACTAAAGGACACGGTGCCTCCACAGTCGCAAGAACCACCGGACATGCTACCATGTTGACCAGGCGCTGAGCTCTGCAGCCTGTACATGCTGCGGCTGGACACAGACAGGACAGCCTGAATGCGGTCGCCCTGCTTTGCAGTCAATAGACCTGAGATCAAATATCTTCCATCCTGTGGTACAGTGAAGATCCCTGTGGATGAGATTAATCAATCGATGATCTTACATTTGTCACAAGTTAGCTTCTTTGCTGTTCTTGCAATCTGATATATATTTCAGGTTGCCTTTCTAACCTGAACCTTAGCTGTATATAGAAATGCTAGAAAACCCGGATTATCAAATGAGATCATCGAATGGGGGGAAAAAAGAGCCAGGGTCCATTTACGTTCTAGCTGCTCTTGGCTGAAATGCATCTATAATGTCTTGAAAAATGATCTCTTGCTGCTTGTTGTGAAGCCAACAAAAAACTTCTAAGAATCTAAGTTGTGTCTGAGCTCTGAAAACATGCATATGGGAAGTAAAAGTGGATTTATGATTACAACACACTCTTTATTTTTAACCCTAAACATGTAGACGATTTTCTCCTATTTTTTTGCCATTTTGCATTCATACAACAGCTAGATGGGGCATGCAGCAAAGGTCCACACAGCTTGGAATTCAACGAGTAACAACACATTTATTATATTTCTTATTAATGTATTTTTGCTGTAAATGAGTGTACCTGTGTGAGGATCGTAGTGCCCACCGTCGTTGACTATTACCCTGTTAAAGCGAATGATGCCAAACTCTCCCAAAAAGGGCGACTGCTGTGTGAGGCCAGCAGAGAAGGAGATGTGATCTGCAAAGGCGCTGTTGTCTACTGAAACTAGACCCAGAAACGTGCAGGTAAGTAACTCATGTCAAGGATAAAAAAAAACCTGTAAAATACTTCATATAAAAACCATAAAATGTCATTAAATTTATGGTGTTTGTAACATTTACAGAAACATTTAGGTTTAGCTTCTAGAAGGATCTTACCTGGTGAGTCTGCCAGGGCTTGATACATGGAGTTCCAGGGTACCTTTGCTGCAACTGGAGCTAAATGTCAGTAACAAAAAATAAATCATGTTATCTCCAGATGTACTTTTTCTGTTAGAACTGAGCCAGAAAAACATACATTTTGACAAATGTGTCATTCATAATGCTGGTTATGTTAGAATATTGTGTAATGTTTTGAGTGCTCTTTGGTCATTAACCCTTTAAAACCTGGTCAATGAAAACAGGACAAGCTGCAGTTTCTTTGGCCAGAGCCAGGTACCTTGGCAACGCATCACAGCGCAGATAGTCTACTCAGCAACTTTTTGTGAAAAACGTATGCTTTTAATGGTAAAAAAAAAAAACAACAATGTATTATAATTGATTTTTTTTTCATAAGTGACCATGGTATGAGCAGGATAATATCCTTCGAGGTGCCAATGAGCAGAAATCAATGGACCTCACGGAAGCAACCGTCCGACCATTAATTCCTCATAATGGACCATGTCGGACTATATAACTTACTAATCTTCTGCTTTATCGTATCTATTAGAAGGCAGAAGACAAGTATGTGGTTGTGTAAAATTTTGTGTTTGTAATCTAACGCTTAGTACAAGTAAAGGTATGATTTTTTTCTGAGACCGGGCTGATCTTATCAATATTTCCACTGTATTAATCAAATATGTCAAGCTGGGCTAGGTTGGGTTAATTTCTTCATATTTCAGTGAATAAAACCAGTCAGTAGCCACATTTTATTAATTACCTCTAAGTGTAAAATTATCCATGCAACTTAGGGTAAAACTTTCTTATAAGTGCCTGCAGACAAGCTAAAACCCTTCCACAATCCGCCCACACCTCTGAACAAAACGCATCCAGTTCCCACTCCCTCGCACTCCCAGGCTACAAATTATTCACAGCTTTTCCAGGTTTTTTTCCACCAATGTAAAAGAAAAGCAGTATATGCATGCAGTGTAAGTGCTACAGTACCTCTGCGGCTGGCTGATTGAGGTTTAAAGGATGCAGGCTGCAGAGGAGGATAGCCTGGAAAAGAGGCAGATATGTTTTATCATAAGAAAGGTCAGAACACGATTTTCCAGAGGACATTTGGCTTTCCATCATAGCAGAGAAGCTAGAAAAGTAAAACAAACCTATAATAGTAAAATTACTTTTTAAATGTGTTCACTTTGTTTTTTATCAACTTAAATTTGAGTCTTAGCATCCATCACCGGGGAGAAATATGGAGCTACTTGAATGAATAAAAAATAAATGAGTTTGTGGATTTGATCGCCTGCATTAACTAAAATTTAACGGGGAAGCTTTGGTATTTGCTCTCCAAATAATAACTAAAACAAATATCCTCTATTTAGCCTCTGAAGGCCTATTTCAGAAAACATTTGATAACCAGTTTTACACCTCAGTCTGAAGACATGTATCAGTGGGTAACTTTTTATTTCTTGGGTTAAAATTTTAGAAACACTGGCATTAATACGACACTCTCCCACACTATCAGGAAACTAATGTAGGCCGCTCTCTATTCTCTTTACTGCCAAACAACATGGGGGCTACAACAAAGCCTTTGTTTATGTGTTTATCAGGTTTTTCAAACTTTCACTGTGGCGTCAAACTAATTCAATCCAGATCTCTAAGTCTGTTATTAGTTGTTTTCCTCCTTTTTAAATTTGATTTGGCATCCACTAAAAGGTATATTGTAGAAAACTGTAGCCGATAATAACATTGATGACAAAACAACATATGTACATGTACAATTGAAGCCAACAAGGCTAAAGCGAATAAAACAAACACACACTGTTATCTACGTTGATAGTACTGTTCAAAAGTTAAGCATACATATTTTCTGTTACACGTATACTTTTATGATGCATAACATAGTTTACTTGTAAGGTTTTTAATATCAGGACATTTTAAAAAGATTACATGAAAATTAAAATACTTCATTAATTCTGAAGGGAATGCAATCGGATTGTAAAGGTTTCCTTGTTATTTCATTCATAAGATATAATAATAATAATTATAATAATAATAATAATACATTTTATTTACTGTACACTGTACATTAAAAACAGACAATAAAACTACACAAAGCAATAAAACACAATTATAGCCTGTTTCCAAAGGATGATGGCTCCTGGACAAGGTTATTTCTGGTGTCTTTCTGTCTTGCTCTGGAATTGATGATGATGATCACATAGAACACTGTTTCTTTGCTGTGTTGTGCAGAGGATGCGAAGAATCATTGATTATCTTTGGCAGCTTGTGCAGCATTCTTTACTGGACAATCAGCAACGCCAGTGTAATTCCCAGCATAGAACCAGCCTTCATGAACAGTTTGTTTGCTCTTTGTAAATCATTTTGGTGCTGATGCTGCTGCCCCTGCAGATGTTAAAAGCTGAACACAACACTTTCCACAATAGACTTAAAGATCCATTATGGTGCAGAGACTCTGGCCTTTCTTAAAGATGGCCTCTGTTGCATTTCCAAGGTACTTGGAGTTCCATTTCTTCTCCCAGGGTGTAGACAACGTTTTGTTTACTCCTGTTCCTCCTGAAGTCAACAATAACCCCTTTCGCTTTGTTTGTATACCAAATTATGGAATTCTGTCTGAACCATCACAGAAATGGATTGACCTGCTCTCTGTAATTTTCTTGTCCATCACTGATACACCGTGCAACTGCAGAGCCATCATATTTCTGCAGATGACAAGATTCAGTTTTATTGGAAATCTGAGTACACAATGTCAAGACAAATGGTCACAGTACAGTCCCTTGAGGTGCTCCAGTGCTGCTGACCACTATCTCAGATATACAACCTTTCAGTTGCACAAACTATGTTCAGCTTTATTAGGAAGTCCAGGTGGTTGTGAAAGTCTACCTGATATTTATGGAGCTTCTCATGTAAAACAGAATTTGCTAAATCAAACATGGTCTTCAAAGTGGTACTAATTTGTCCAGATGAGAGTGGGTTCTCTGGAGCAGATAGTTGATGGTGTCAACCAGAAACCCATGAGTTTATTGAAGTGAGCCAATAACAGTCTTTCAAGGACTTTCATGATGTAAGATGTTTTGGCGACTGCCCTGAAGTCTTCGCTCAAATGGTTTGGATTTTATAGGTCCTGGAACAAGGCAGGCTGTTTTCCACACACAGCAGGAACTCTTTTTTTAATACTCAGGCTGGTGTTGAAAAGATGCTGAAGAATCGGACATATTTTGTCAGAACCCTGGGGCTAACACCATCTGGACCGTGAACCTTGTTTTAGTTTAGTTTCTACAGTTGTTTCTTCTCCTGGCAGCAGGAGACAGACGAGCTAAAGATGGAGGCAGAGGAGTTCTCAATATGATTTGAAGGGAGATGAGGCTGTATTTAAATCAATGACTGAGCTGCTGGGTGACAGAGTGGAGGTGTGATGAGAAAGCTGTGGGTTAGTGAAGTGTGTGTGGTCCGTTGGCCTGGAGGCAGTTGGTAAACTGAACCGACTGAAAAACATGTTCAGTTCATTAGGTCTGTCCAGACTACCATTAGTCTGATGAACCTTTAACTTGAAAAAATCCCCTTGGTGATCTTTTTTCATTCATGAGAAAGCATCCCTAATGGAGCTGACTTTCTAAGCATTTCTTGTAGTCCTCCTTTCACATCTTGGTTCCAGAAAGATCCACTGGAGATACTTTACAAGAAAACCAGACTTTCAGTTCATCTTCAGGATTACACAGCTTATATCTACCAGTATAAACCATGGCCTGTTCTTTTTACTGAATCGATATTATACAAACATGCTGAAACACCCTAAAGTTCCATAATAAATCAACTCCTGAAACCCCACATCTTTTCATCTTTTACAGTTGGCAATTCATTTGTCATTTTTCCACTCCAAAATTAGTACCATCTACAACCACCTGAAACACACCACTAGTGACCATTTTTATCCCTTGAGCAGCCAGTCTACATTTCACAACCCCTATCTCATTCAACACCTGCCTGTTCTGACAGGAGCAAAGAACACTTCATCAGTGTTGGACCCTATAACCTCTGTGCTGCTCAAAGACTGCAGTCCTGCCATCTCACCTCTTGTGACTACTATCAATAACTCCTCACTCTACACCGTCTCAGTTCCAACTGAACTCAAATTTGCTGCAGTCATTCATATCCTCAAAAAACCTAGTCTAAACCCTGATGACATAATTCATTTCCATTCCATCTCTAATCCACCTTTACTGTGAAAATTTCTGGAATGTGTTATCTTCTCCCAAAACTAAACTGATCTCCTACAGCCTTTTTACCCTTTTCAATCCAGATTTCATGCAAAGCACTCAACAGAAACTGCTCTCCTAAATGACATTCCTCTTTCTGCTGATTGTGGACACTTGGCTATCTTTATTCTTCTGGATTTCTGCAGCATTTGACATCTTTAATCATTTCACTCTCCACTCCTGCCTGTAATATCTAAACAATAATGGTAGCGCACTCACATACCTGACAAATCGTCAACAGTTATTCCATATCAACAACTGCTCCTCATTCGTAGCTCTGGTGTCCCCCAGGGTCCTGTACTTTTTTTTAAACTTGCTTGCTCTTGGAAATATTATTAACTTCACTGTTAACTTCACTGACTATATTCAACTATATTTATCCACTGAATTCATAACGCTTTCAACTCATACCACCTAATACAATTTAACTACTTTAAACTCAACAGTAATAACAGTAAATCATAAAAAATTATTATTATTGGCCCCAAATATGTCACCAAAATCGGTTTTTACATTGTATTTTTAGTTGTTTTCCAGCTGCAAAACATGTTTGTATCTAATGAAAGCTCTTTATAAATAAAATGTATTATCATAATTAATACACGGCGGCGCAGTTGGTTAGCACTGTGGCCTCACAGCAAGAAGGTTGCCGGTTCGAGCCTCAGTTGGGGCGGGGGTCAAACCAGAAATCTTTCTGTGTGGAGTTTGCATGTTCTCCCCGTGTTAGTGTGGGTTCTCTCTGGGTACTCTGACTTCCTCCCACAGCCCAAAGACATGCGCCTTGGGGATAGGCTGATTGGAGACTCTAAATTGCCCATAGGAGTGAGTGTGTGTGTGTGCATGGTTGTCTGTGTGTTGGCCCTGTGATGGACTGGCGACCTGTCCAGGGTGTACCCCGTCTCTCGCCCATTGTGAGCTGGGATTGGCTCTAAACTTCCCATCTCCTTTACTGAAGTTTATCTGTTTGGTATGTCATGCTATGTCATGTTACCCAAGAAAGAAGCAGTTTTAGGATTTTTTGGCTGCCATGCTCCTGCCTTGCATCCTCTCCGTTTCCTTTTTTAAAAAAAAACTCATTTAGTATTTAAAGTTTTTACTATTTTTCTTGATTTTGGATTATATAATCAGTTGATTATGCTGATAAATAACTCCCCTGTTGACATAGAATCACGAGTAGTTTTGAATTCAGAGTTCAAAGTACACAGAGAATTGCCTTGAGCAGCACAGCCACATTTGATTTCCAAAAAATCTTTTTTGGAAATGACCTTGATTGTGATTGTCTTGAAAAAAGTCAGTTTATTCTAAAAAGAAAACAGTAAGTTTGGGCCGATTATGGTTAGCTGCAACCATAAAACATATTCTAGAGAGAAATAATATATCCTATCCTTACAAAGTACATCTATTCTATTCTATTCTGTTCTGTTCTATTCTATTCTATTCTATTCTATTCTATCTGATCCTTCTGAGGTTTTATTTCTGGTAAAGAACTTGACATTAGTAACAATACAAGACATATTACACCATCGTAGCACTCCTTTAACAAAAATAAGTTGAATGGAAAAGATAAATGCAAACAATTTTGGAGCATTCTGGTGTGTGTAAACAACACAATGTCAGGCATGTAAGATATCAACCAATCACAGAACTCCTGGAGCAATATTTGTTGGACAAATGTGACCACTATAGAGGTATTTGGCCATAAAGTGCAGTACCATACTTGATGAAAACCAAACGCAGCATATCAACACAAATACCTCATATCAACTGACATATCAATCATGCTGATGGAGAGACGATCATGATGATTTGGGCTTATTTTGCAACTCCAGCATAAAGACCCTTTGCAGACTTTTAGTTGAGACATACATACATGTACAAAAAGATTAAAAAACTGAGGCAACTCACATTGTGGAGACTAGTTCTACCACTAAACCTGTTTTTCTAAACCAGTTTTCTACTACACTACTCCAGTTTGTTTTAGTTTAGTTTTGTTAAAGCAACAATGACACAGTGAAAAATTTGTTGTTTTTCTAATTGTGAAGTATTTACTTAATGTTCAGGCCTGATGAATTTTTTATTATTATATTATACATTTTTTAATAAAAAAAAGCATCCATGCTGTCTCACATCGCTAAATTAATGGCGGCTTCACAATATTATGGTGCCAGAACTATGAGTATCCAGTACACTATGAATCAGAATCTACTGGACTGTTTTAAATCACAACCTATCAAAGACAGCAAAATGTTTTGGGATCTGCTATGAATTAAATACTGAGCATATACCTAGAGTATGGTTGGTGTTCCAAACAACTAAAAAGAGTGGTTGGCAGGACAGATTGGAGAGGACACCAGTAAAAGCTATTCAGTATAACCTAATTAGTGATATTCTGACTTGTTTTTAAGAAAATTAATATAACAAAAGCTTTGGATGTGTGAAAGACATTGTTGTGCTGCAGAGAACTTAAACAGGGATACAACAGGGAAATAACATTTTCAGAACAGCATATTAAAAGTTCTGCTTGCTGCTTTGGGTAAAGTACCAGATGCAATAGGTAAAGGTTTATAGCAATTAATTCAAAAAGGATATCTATTGGTTAAATGAACTAGGACCACAAATGTTAACAAAATTTTCCTTATGTATTGTCCATAAGTTGCCTAATAATGTGCACCTATATAGCCCTTTTAGAGTTATGTTGATAACTCAAAGCGCTTTAAACTACATGTCACATTCATTCATTCACATACATTATCATACCCTGATAGACATATGGACAATATTGGGTTTAGTGATTTCCCCGAGTCAACTGCTCTTCCTTCTGTGCTGCATACCAACAAAATACTGTTAATCTCCCTGTGACTGATTTAAAAAGAGACTGAAAACTGGCAATACTAACCTGGAGCGCCTGCAAACCCTTTCACAGGCTTGCTAGATGAGTCCTCAGATCCTCGGCGCACAGTGACCCTACGAACGTATCCTGGAGGTCCTGCCTCCCCTGTCTCCACCACTGGTCTTACAGGGACCAGAGGCAGAGTTTGGAGACCTGGTTTGAAGGGGCTTGAGGGCGGTTTTGGTGGAATGATCTTGACTGTGTGCCAGTTAGGTTGTGCTGGATGATTGCGGCTGTATGGTTGCCTGGGGCTGGTTGGCGGTGCAGGAATGATGACAGGGATGTGGAATTGCTTGACTCTGGTTCTGGTCGGAGTTGTATCAGGTGAAGACTGAGGCCCCTCTGGTCTTAAAGTCATTACTTTGAAAGTGAAAGACAAAGAAAAAACACCCACAAAACTGTAAATGAACTGTTTACTTATTAAAAGCTTCATTTACATGATTTAAGCTAATAAAGCAAACATGGATTCTAAAATATATTCCCTTTGTTACAAAACTTTATCAAAGTACATACATAGGGGTGCATTTGGAAAAAAAAATCAATCCTGATACGTATACAAACATTTTAGAGCAACATATACTACCATTTAAAGAGAAGACCTATCCGTATCTGTCAGTAAGACGATGCTGAACTAAAAACAGCATCTATTATATTAGCATTGCAGAGCAGTCCAGGTGCTGGACTGTCCAGATCTCACGCCAAGTTAAACATCTGGCACAATATGAAATGCTAAATATGAATAGGAAAACCCAGGGCAACAGAGCAGCTAGTATCCTATATCACACACTATTATTCCCCTAAGGCCCATCATCAGGTGTCTGCAGCTCTCAGACATTTATGAACTGTTTGTTGTTAAAAGAAAAGATAGAGTAAACACTACCCAGTTTGAGGAATGTTGCTGCCATCGTAAACAATATGAGCAAACATATTTCAAGAAACTGTAAAATGTCTCCATCATCATTAGATTCTCTTTATTTTATAATGTGAGTAAAATAGTGGTTTAATAAATTAACAAAAAGCATTATTAGAGTTCAAAGTAAACTTGTAATTGAGATGGCAGGGTAAATTAGAGCTGACTTATACCTGCCAGTAACATTATCACGCTTCACAGAAGCAACTTGGGACTGTCAGTAAAATGATTTTAAGTACAATGAACCATCTGTATGAGGACAACATTGCTGCATGCCAGATTTCCTCGAGCCTTAGACATCACCTGAGCATTCTGTAACTGTGAGTGTCCTGCAGGGAAACAACAAAAATAAATCACACAACATAGAGGCAGCCCTTTCTCACAACCACGTATCAAGTTGTATTTACATAGCTGAATCTAATATAACTGGATGGCAATCATTTCACTATTTACACTCATTGGATATAAGAAAACCCTTGTTGGAATTGTAACAACAGCAACCCTAACAGGAAAAAAGAACATACTGACTTTCCAAAGAGCTGAACAGAAGCCTCTTAGCACATACGAGCAAATCTGATTAGATGTTTATTTTATTATAAACATTCCCTAAGTAAGAAATCACACTGCACATGGCAACAACTTGATAGCAACACACTGCTTCTTTTTCAACAAGCACAATGGCTGAATCATGAAAGACACACCAGAGGACATTATTTGAGGAAGTGAGGAAAAGCAAGAAAAAAAGAGTCATCATCAGACTGACTTTTATTTAGAATATTTATTTAGAAATCAGAGTAGAAGATGGATGCCAAACTAGCAGTTGTTAAGGGGTGCTTCACTGAAAAACTCTGCTGAAGTGTGGCTTTAACTTATTGCCCAAACACATTAAACTAACACAAGTTTCTGTCATTAAAATTCTGTTCCTCGCTCATATTACTGGCATGTTTGGAAGATTCCTGGGCCCATCATTGCCTTGCAGCCCTACGTTGCTCTATGTTTCCAACGTGGAGGATTCCAAAGTGTGAAAATCCTCCTAAGTTCATAAATGTGGTTTAAAAAAAAAAGCCACTCTTATTAAGAAATGACTGTGCACATTTTATCATTAATGTATCCCAAACAGTAAGTTAAGTGCTGTATCAGTGTGTGCGTGCAAACTAACGCTGCATAGTCAGCTGAGAGGCAAAAGTGTAATTATTAAGAGCATGTGCTACACACGACTCAAGTACGATTACTTCCACTGGTAAAGTTTAAATCTTGGTAATAATATAAACATAACTGGGTCATGTGGCATCCACCTAAACCGATACAACCTCAAACAGAACCATGGCAACAGCCCTCCACTAGTTTCCACACTGCCTCCACCGGCAGAACAATGTAATCTGTCACACAGCAAAACCTGCTCGGGAGCAACTAACAGAACGACAAACATCCTCATAAACGTTGACTTTGACTGTAGCTTAGCAAGGTCCCAACAAAATCAGACATGTCTGGGATGAGCTGGAGCAAACCCAGTCCATATAAGATTTGTGAAAACAATCTTATCATGACAGACTCTATCTAGCTGTTATCGTGTGATGACGGTTATCAGCGGTAGCCATCATCGCGGTAGCCAGGCTTTATTGAATATTTCCTTTTTGTTAAGGAACACCACATATATGTGAGCAACGAAAATTAGGTTTTTGTTCATTTTGAAGTTAGGAGTGAGCCATAACAATCTACCTTTTAAATGAATGTGAAGTATCTTAGAACTTAATATTAGCTAAATAATAATTCATGTGAGCTGGAGTCTCCCACAGAGAAGAATATTAAAAGAAATCTTAAGGGAACAGTTCATTTAATTCCACATTAAATCACTGATCAATTCAATAGTACCTAAAAGAAATCTGATCTGATCAGATAAAGCAACCAAATTCCTCCTTCCTACCACAATTGACACCACAAGCTACTCAGAAGCCACACACATAATCAAAAGTAAATTAAGCTCAGCAATCATGCTGGACTGATATAATCAGAAGTCTCTTCTTCATTTAGTCCCGATGCCTCCTTCAGGATGCTGGTTGCCAGAGTGCATATTTCCCAAGAGTTCTCAGCCTGTGTCTTATTGAGGAGGCAACCACAAAGTCAGAAACACAGAAAGATGCACCACATTCACAAGTAGTACTGGTGCAACTGAGAGCATCACCAAAACCAGATGTTATTGCATACAAGCAGTGAAGCAGCAAGTATGCATGCGTGTGTGTGTGAGGGGGAAGGGTTCATCACTTGCACCTCCATAGAACTGGATGGCAGCTCATGAGTTTTCAGAAGTGTGTGAAAGTATCAAGGAGTATTGCAGCTGGCAGGCTCCTCACGCGATGGAAAATGGTGTTAAGGAGCACAGAGCAGGGTGTGGCGGTTACACACTTACAATAAGGCGTCACACGCTGTCTGACATACATTTTTCTGGTAGTCATTCTTGCTTCTTGTTATGCACATGGACACAATTTCAACCTCCACCCCATTTTCCTCAAATAATATTAATGATGGAAGGTTTAACTTGCACTCCATGGCAGGCCTCTGGGACTCCCATAGTGCATATGCGTCTCTTCTGAAGACTTCCAGATGGGCTCCTGGGTCAGAGATGGAAACATCTCACCTCACAGCCTCAGATATCTCACCAGAAAAACTATCGCTGTCAAAAAGCTCCTCAAAATTCTGGTACTGACTAAAAATAAACAATGCGTGTCTGATTATTTATATAGTGTCAAATAAAATTTTCCAATCTTCCCAACAGACATCCTTTCACTTCAAAGAGCCTTTTATGTCTCATTTCTCTTGTACTTCTTCATCACAGCACACACATATTCTTCCCGCCTGTCGTTCCAATAAAAGCCAGTGATCAATTCTGACGCATTGACCTATGAAATCAAAGCCTTTGTTTTTATCCCTGCTTTAGAGCAGCTGCCTAGTCTTTATTTTCTGAAATATCGTGTGTCAAGACCCACAGGACCTTGTGGAGAGTATGGAGAAAGAGGAGTGACAATGGTCAGAAGAAGAGTGATAAGGGAGTAAGAAGGATGTGATTTGAGCTGGAGTATTGAGTAAAGGGAAAATGAGAAAATTCTGCACAATAATAGATTCACCAAATCTACAGGGAACATTTTAAACAACAAAAAAAACTACTGTTTACTTGCATTTACTAAACTAGTCTGCAGCCATTAACTATTTAAAGCCCTAGTAAAGCTTTAGAATAACAGTAGTAGATCATTGTTAGACTTTTACATGATGCAACGGTCTTGTCAGTTTATCCAAAACTCCCTGTCAGAAACACAAGCTGTCTGGTCTGATCTCAGCAGCTGCAGCTGTTGTGGGCGCAACAGTGCCAACATTTTGCAACTTTAGTCATACAATTCCATTCAGCGGTCCCAGTGAGTTGGGGCAAGGCCATTCCAGCTAATCTTACAGTTATGTATTACAACACTTCATCTGTTCTCAGTCTCCTCGGGGTGTTCACATGACTGTGTAGAAAATGAGCTCAAAAACCAAGAGGAAACATTTTAGTATGGTTCACATCCACCACCACACCCACAACGCTGGAAGATTTTTTATTATTTAAGCTCTAGTTAGACTTTCTATCTTCTTAATCAATTTCAAGAAGGCATTAAAATCATGAGCCACACAACCCAGTTCCATTTCTTCAGGACTTAAGATGATCAACACTTATTAATTATATAAAAAAAACTTTATTTGCCCTTACAGGAAATGTATGAGAATATTAGACATAGGATTCATATTTGCCTTGTTGGGCTGCAGTGGTGCCTCACAACAAGAAGGTCGTTGGTTCAAACCTCAGCTCACACAGTAGCCTTTCTGTGCAGTTTGCATGCTCTCCCTGTGGGTTTTCTCCTCCTACCATGCAAAGACATGCATGTTAGGCTGATTGGTTATTCTAAATTGTCCTAAGGAGTGAATGTGCGTGTGCCTGGTTGTTTGTCTCTCTGAGGGCCTTTTTCCACACGGCTGGTTCCCGTTCTAGTTCAGTTCTTGAGCTAGAGCCAGAGCTTTTATGGTTCTA
>JBAMHV010000008.1:17061693-17073680 GCA_037177535.1 Pseudomugil gertrudae
AATGTTCTGTAAAGCACTTTGAATTACCGTGTGTTGAATTGTGCTATACAAATAAATTTGCCTTGCCTTGCCTTACACTCTCTGCCATTGCCTTCCTACGCTATTGGTTCTTGAAACATGGCACCGACTGTGTGGAGTTTGGGGAATGAAGCAACTCAGATTCAATGTAAACTTAGCCGAGGCAGAGATAGAGCTAAATCCCAGAAGATTTTCAAATACCAACCAGGCGCAATAATTTGCTGTCAAAAAGAGGACATGTCTGGCTAGAAGGGGACATAATATGTAGCTCTATTGAGAATTAGCTTATATCTTAGTTTTCTAATCTTAGATTGCTCTGACAACTCGGATTCACTATAAATTATACTTTATGCAACATCACCTTAATGTCAGAATTACATCATTAGGTCTTATTTTGCTGTCACAATGGCTTCAATAGATTTGAGTTAGTTATTTATTTGGTTCATCCAATAGAGACAAATAAAATATAAATAAGAATAAATAAACATGTTAAAACTATCCCTTCAAAAAATGACCAAGTAAATCAATTGCCCAAAATCAATCAATCAACTAAATCAATTGGCTAAATTACTTCAGGACAGTTGTAGCCCAAGTTGTTATTTCCCCGCCCCGAGGTTTAAACCCTGATTAAACAAAAATAGTTTGGATATAATAAGTTAGAATATAACAATTCACTCACAGGGTGTTTCAATACAGTAAAGAGTAGTGAACTATCAATATTTCATTCATATGGATTGCAATTATCAATTCAAATCTAAATGTATGGCTTTGTCCCTCATTTCAGCAGAATGAAGCTTAACGAAATGCCAGGAGAGATTTTGAGTGTTTCCGACCCTGCCGAACGCCAAAGCCAGCTCAATAATTCAGTCTAAACATATCATGCAGTCTTGAAAGGTGACGAGCAAGAGGATGAGGGATTATGATGGGCCTCTCATGACATGGCAGCACTGTGAATATTTCCAGTGACATGAGGTTGAAGGGTCATCCATCTTTCTGTGGAGACAGAAAGACAAATAGGCCTACACTCTCCTGTGACTGGCTGTCATACATCTATCTCATCATTATTGAGCTGCTGGAGACCAGCACCCCATCAACCCATGTCACACTGCCAGCATTTTCACTCAGCTAAAGTACGCAGGATCAGACACAATGACATTAGATGAGAGGCTCTTCAATATGTATTGAGAATCCTAAAGAGAAGGTGGGAATTTGTCTCTGTGGTTTAGAATAAAGCTTGGTTTTGCAGATGCAGATAGGCTCAGAGTAATAAAAAGAGGCTGTGTTAAATTATTTCATTACATCACATTTTTTCTCACTTTGTAAATTCAAGGGCAATTTTTCTGTTTGCTGAACAAATGACATATGAGAGCAGATTAATCTTCTTAAATATGAGGATTTGCTTTATTGTCATTGTTTTGCAAAGAATTTTATTAGATTAACAATTTGAAAATTTGACAGATACATGTATTTTTCCCATGCTACCATCAATATAATATTATAATTGAAATAAATTTAACCTGACATAATGAAAAATTACAATGATTAATTGTTAGGTATTAAATAAACTCAAACAGAGGTCACTTGAGTGTATGCACTGTAGTCTACTATTTATTCAAAGAAAACAATTTAACAACAATTATTAGGTCAAGAAAGGTTCATTATAGCTTTTGTGAAACTATAAAAAGAATATTAAAATGGTTTTTGAAGCTTTGTGTTCTTCTTTCTAATTGTTAATCAGGGGGTATACAAAGCCATTAGCGTTTCTGTGATACTCCCTAAACCTCTGGCCTTACCAGACAGAGCATGGCTAAGAATAGACTGAGGCTATGCAGATCGATCTGAGCAATCGGCCCTCAGTTGGCATATCCTGCTGTGCTGATCAGTTTTGTTTCTGGATTTCTGTTTGGTTAATCACTATCTGCAAGAAAATCTCATTATCCCAGGTCCTGATCTTGGCACAGAGGGCTGAATAGTAAATACAGTCAGCGGCTGTGTTAAAACTTTGACCCCGGCATTAATTGGGTGTGACCTGTTGGGTAGCTGCTCTGCAAGCGAGGGAGAGATTTTCACTGTAAGGTGAAATGCTTTGTGACTACCAGTATTCATTTACTATACTATACTATACTATTGGCAAACGCTTTTATCCAAAGCGACTTACATGTTATTTTAATACAATTTTAACCATAGCTATTATAACCTAACATGCATGTCTTGTGGGTGGGAGGAAGCCAGAGAACCCAGAGAGAACCCACACATACATGGGGAGAACATGCAAACTCCAGACTGAAAGGTCACTGGACAACCTTCCCCAGCCTGGGCTCAAACCAGCAACCTTCTTGTTTTGAGGCCACAGTGCTAACCACTGCTCCACCATGCTGCTTTCTAAACAATCTGCACCCAGAGCATGAATCTTTTTGTTTTGGAGCACTGCCACATATAGTGGAAGTGACAGATAGCACTTATTTCTTTAAAGGAATTGTCCAAATATTGTTCAGTAGGTCAATTTTCTATGTAAGAGGCCAATAAAATGAAAATGTAGTTGGAAAAACAATTTTTCTGCAGCCTGTAGAGGTCTGGGGAAAATTCTGATATTACCATCGTGCAGATATCAAGATGCTGTGCATGTGTTTGTCTCTGTTTGTAAGCTCTTATGGATTTTAACTGTGTGTGTGTGTGTGTGTGCATGTCCACAGCAAAGCCTACGGAGCAGACACGGTTGCCCCTTGAGATTATTGTGCAATAAAGGAGGATGAACGCATCCGGAAAGCTCCAGAATGCGCTCCAGACAAAGCTTTACTGGAAATCAATCCGTTCGGTCAGGCCCCCTGCGTACTGGGTTTAAGTGGGAGTGATGGCAGGAGAAAGTAAGGAACAGGCAGAGAAAGGAAGGGAAGGGGTTTGAGGGAATGGCTAAGTGAAGCATTATGGCTAGATAAATTATCAGGCTACCTCTCAGCACTCAGGTCTGAGCAGAGGTCAGTGTTAGGTGGAAGGCACAGAGGCTGCTGCCAGGTTTTGTTTGTTTTCTATAACACTCACTGAGTGAAGGTGGCTTTCATTGAACTTACCGATTCAAAACACCAATATCTCTGCTAGTTTTAGAGCACACTCATACAGAGGTGAGTCAACTCCCTTTAGATAGAACCGAATAAAAACAAAAAAGAACGTCAGGAAGCTTATTTAAAATTCCAGTTAAACTTTTCTCCAATGCGTGAGTGGTTCTTTTGGTGAGGTCAAGAGAGATAAAGGTCAATAGTCATGTCATGTTTGAAGCAAGCAAAACAAAAGTCTCAGCAGAGAAACATTGGTAATACGTTAGAGCACAATATTCATCAATTGTTCTTTGTTTTAAATGTGTCAGAGGTGTCAAACGGTCCTCTTCAGCAGACCACACACTGTTAGTGTCTAAGCTGTCACTGTACCCACACTGTAAACAAAGAGATGCAACACAAAGAATGTGGGTGCTCGTCCAGAAGGAGAAGACTGCTGTGGAGTTATCAAGCTCACACTGTGTTCAGGCACACATAATAGTGTAACAATATCTTATTTCTTAAACTTTTATTGAATTCAGTTAATCACACGGAGAGAAAAAAGCAACAGGTCTGTTTTGGTGACGTTGGTGTGCGGACATATTGGCAACTTGCTGAGTTTCACGCTGCATATTGATGGAATAAAACTGGAGCAAGGACAAAGGTGAATGACTTGCTTAAACAGCAGATAAATTATTCTCCCGATAATTCTCCAGAAATTCTTAGTAATTCATTAATTTTCAGTAAAATCGTAGATTTCAAGATTTTGTTGCAAATTTCATTCACATTTGAAAAAATAAGACATGAAAACAAAACTGTTTAATTTCAATAACATCATCTACAAAAGTCAAAACAGGAGATTGAGAACATAATCACTACTTTAGTAGTGTAAAATACTTTTAGAATACTTTCCCCACTTGCTGGTTGGGATTAGATAAAAACAACAAAGAATTGGTAGGATTAGAAAATGCAATGAAAATGCCACCTTCATTACCATAAATGCGTATATTGAACATAATAATTTTTTGTAAATTTTGAACTACTTTATCTGCATTTGAAAATACAAAAAAATAAACATAAATTCATTCAGAATGTATGGAGCTCCTGTAACGGTCACTACATGTCCAGTTTCACATTTGATAACCCATGATGCACTGCACACACAACCATAACAAACCAGGAATGCTTTACGGCATTGCCAGTGCAGTCCCGCTCTAAAACAGCAGCTGCTGAAGAAAAGGGAGGCTCTGCAGAGGTGGTGTACACATATACTTGGTCTGCATATGATTATTAATGGAATATTATGTATGGTCTGAAAATGAAAGATTGTTTTTGCCCTTGGTCCACATGTTTCACATGGATAGCTATTTTGTGTGATTGAATTTAATATTTATAATAAATGATTTAATTGGAAGTTATGAAGCAAAAAGACTAAGTTTTTAGATTTATGATCATATCCAGATAAATGCACAAAAGACTTGCATTAAAAACAGCCACAGTAACTGGCCAGCATTTTGCCTTATAAATGCCTTCACTCATTGATTGATGAAGTTATTTCTGCAGCATAAAACAACCATTTTTATCTATTATTTGGCAACAAACACACATATATAATAATTCCAAGTTTATGCCATGTTATATACACCAACAGATATTTCCACATTGTAATATAAACAGTAATATCTTCCTTTGTTGGTTTAATATGACTCTTAACAGAACACGCTCCCTTTGTTTTGACCATGTCTTCCATAAATATTCTGATCTGCTGTGTTTATTGTCTTTTAATTAAATTCCTCTAAGTTGCATCCCTGAAATGTTACGGTCCCTAATGAAAGATGAAATGTCAGTAGTGGCATTATGACAGATCATGGTAATCAGATCAGATGCCATAAAAAGAAAAGAAAAACCCAGCTTTCCAGCTTTCATGACATTTTGAGGTGTATTGCAATTTCAGGGCCCTCGAGAGTATACACCTATATTAACTAAATAGTGAGAATGGCAAGCTAATATTTTAAGTGTCAAGCATGTCATTGTTTTATGGTAGTCGGTAAATATTGATGCAGGGCTCAAGTATTGATATTAACAAATAAAATATTAGAAGAAAATTGAGATGGTGTTGGGTAAGGATAAAGAAATAGCAAGAGTGAGACAGCATGTGCTGCTGTGTGTTCGAGATGAAGTGATCGAAGGTTTTCTCATGCACCATACTGAGGTTTATTCATAAGCCAAGCTGTTGCTTGTCATTTGGCCAGGGCCACTTAGAGCTTCTGGGAAAGAAATGATCCATTTCTCCATCTGAATAGAGGACCACATGTTGTCAAGTCAATACTTTGCTTTTGAAATTGCAGACAAAGACGTTCCCATGAGGCACAAAAGCTTGACCTTCAACAAACTGCAACTCTTTCACCACTCAGTTAACAGCTCTGTTTATTTGCTTTCACACCTGCCTGCTCTTATGTTTAAAAAATTATGAGAAAATGTGTTTTTGGTGAAAGCAGCCTTGACTTCAGATTCAAGTTAACTATTCAAACTTGGTAATAACTGTTTAAGCAATCAGCTTGGTACTGATTTCACAGCTTTGTGGTGTAAAATAACAACTGTGTGTGTGGGGAGGGGGTATGTGTGTTTGGGGGGTGACAAGTTGGTCCTCCGTGGACTTTGTGCGGGCACTCTGCCTATGGGAATAGGGTTTGCCTTCGGGCTGTTGGGGCTCTGAGGCCTACACACTGTCTGCCCTGGGTGGCTGGTGCTAGGCGGGGTTAGCGTTTGCTGTTCTTAGCTTGCAGGGGCCTGCGCCCACTGACTGACTAGGGTGATGGCTGTTCACCAGGGTCTTGGAGCCCCCTGGCCCTGACTCTGATCCTTGTGTAAGCAAGGTGGCATTGGCGTGATCACACACAGTTACAGAGTTTTCCTGTAGGTTTATTCACTAACAATAAGAAGCCCTTTATGTTTCTGTACAGGTTTAGTAGAGGTTCTGGAATCTGTGATCAGATTACGTTTACTTTGTGATATATCCCTTTTTCCTCTTTATTTTCTGTTTACTTTCCCTTTCCTTTCTGTTCTCTTTCTATACATTTTCTGTCAGTAATAGAAATAAACTATACATTTGATAATATGCACCCATAGAGCAGCGGATGAGCACTTATTCTGTTTTCCAGGCATAAAAGTTTAAAGATTGTAGTCTTATGAGACAAATAATGTCCAAATTAACCGTTTTTGTTACAGAATCTTTGAGATAAGTGAGCAAATTGACCCCTTTGTGATGATCGCTTAAGCATTTTACACTATCACCACACAACTTGTATGTCTAAAAAAAGCAGCACAAGCTAATGATCTCTATGGTCAATGGCTTGTATTGTATCTGGTGGTTCCCATGTCAGGCTTTAGTGTTGACACCTCAGGCGATGAGATTATTTGCTTGAGGCAAGGGTTTGTGGAAAAGCCTTGGGCAGGGCTGAGACATCAAAGGTTGTTAGAGAAAGAAGCATGAGAGTGTGCCATCAATCATCACTTCACCAGAATGCCCTGCTGAAATCAACACATGCTTCACATGACCACAGACCATCTCCAGATCTGGTCATCGAGGGCCAGTGTTCTGCAGGCATTGAAAGTCTCCACACTGAAACACACCTGATTCAAATAAAGTGATTCCAGTTTATTGTCAAGAATCAGGTGTTACTGTCCTCAAGGACTGGATTTGGAGATCCTTGCTATAATCTCATTAAGAGTTTATTTTCTTTATTTAAAAATGATTATTTTTGTTGTACTATCCTCGTAAGCCGCCCAAAAAATCATCCTCAGCTCTTGCATTGCAAAATCTGACATTATTTATTAAGGCAGGAATTTGAATTCTGGTAAAAAGTATTTTAAACGTGCAACAGAGGCTGTGTGTTGGGGGGGTAGGCTGAAGCTGACTAGGAATACCATCTTATCCTGATGACCTGCCATGGCCTTTTGACAGTCCACCCCCATGAACACAGGTAGCCACAAATGAGCTCATTTAAAACAAGACTGTTGCCAGTGGAAGGCTAAAAGTCAGACAGCAACTCTGTCAGGTGTCAAGGTGCCCAGTTGCATCCTCACAAGTCCACTCAGTTCACACATTTACTTTCCTTCATGTTCATTGTAGGCTGTGTTTC
Source organism: Pseudomugil gertrudae (assembly GCA_037177535.1). NCBI lineage: Eukaryota > Metazoa > Chordata > Actinopteri > Atheriniformes > Pseudomugilidae > Pseudomugil > Pseudomugil gertrudae. The sequence goes on from JBAMHV010000008.1 coordinate 17,068,883, forward strand.
ATTGCAGGAAATGGATGTTCTATATCTAGTCCTGGTTGGAAAACAAGAAAACCAAATAAAATAAAACAAAAAATACATTGAAAGTTCAGCTATTTTATTATTATTTTATGGGTTTTAATTGGGTCTGCCACTAGGATATGGGGTTGTCAGCCAGTCGGAATAGGTTGGCAGCTCAAGAGGCGTAACACTAATGAGGTAAGGCTGTCCTGCTTTACTATAAACAAGAATACATCTCTAAGCTGTAGGTTATCCACATTTTTTTTTCTGATGCTCTACAAGACGATGAGTTACCAGCAACGAAGCAAAAGTAATCCGTGTGAGCATGTGCTTGTGGAGAAAAAGTTAGACTTTAAAAGCTCAGATCTTAGGCTTCTTTCTTACACTTCTTAAAACTACTATTCTTATCCATGTTTTAACTAAATTAGTTAAATGATCAAATGTAAACATTAAATTAAACAAGTATTTGGTTTCTAATTGATTCATGATGCAATACATAATATGTTAATGTATAGAAACTTAATTATATTATTGCAGAGATTTCATTTTCTTTGCATTTTCTTTTCAAACAGGATTTGGTCATTCTGATTTGGGCTTGACCGGAGCAGTAGTTCAGTTTCTTTTCCATAGACGCATGGCAGTGCATGATCTCTCAACATCATTTCTTTGTCTGACAAAGTAATCAACCAGTTACTGCTAATCCACATGTTATGTTTGATTCCTAGAGTTATAGGTTTGACTTATATTCCCAGTTATGCTGGGACACTTTCATGAAAACTATATGATTTAAGGTGGCAATTCATGTTCTTGATTTGGGTTACTATGATAGTATTAGTGTAGTGTATATCTTACACATGCATAACAGATTTATTTGGGGTTTATTCTTGTGATGAGCAGTAAATGTAAATCCGATTTTAGGATATTGTCTTTATACTTTATACTTATTTAATAAATGACCTTAACTGCTAGCTAAAACCCAGCAGATGTGAATATATTTCAGTGTATAAACAGATTTTAAGTGCCATCATTTATTCATTCATGCTATTCAGGCATCTTTGGCTGGCTGAATCTGAATTTCTGAAATGCTGAAGACATATAAGGGAGAATAGATGATGAAGACCATGAACACCTCTCATAAAATTACCATTCTGTCAGGGGTTATTCAACTTGTGACAGCAACAGTTTTTACTCTAATCTGTATTAACACAATCACAACAGTCCATTGTAAACACATCTATTTGACACATTTTTAGTGTTGTGAGTATAACCAAGCATAATTTACCTGCTACCTTTTCTGACATGTGGTGCCAGCATGTATTAGGAAAAATATCTCCCTCTCTTTCTTCCTACCCTCTACTAGTTATGTGATAGGTCTCAACACAGCGTGTTCTATCAAAGAATGAAATTGTGCAAGGAAACCCGACATTTTCATGCCTGTCTGCTTCCTACGAAAACAACAACCACAAAGACTCAGCTCATGAATCTAATTAGAGCCACAAAGTCCTAACAATGGAGCTCTGAGATACAGACATTTTGGCAGCCAGCCAGTTTATTTACTGATTTATTTATGTCTGTTTTGCTTCTCTATGGACACAGTAAAAGTTCAGGCACAACAAAAATATTAAAAAATAAAGAGATGTCCTTTCCAGGATGTTGTCAACTAGACCAGGCAAAAGGTGAGAAGGTGCATCCAATTAAGGGTTTTGAAATGGTCATGATCAGGCTGAAAGAACTCATTATAATAAATAGATGTCTTGTCTGGTTGCTACTTGAGTGAGAAAGAGCAGTTCTCAATATTTGTTTTCTCTCCATCCTTATGTCTGACATCACTGACTCGCATGCAGTTTGCATCCACTGTATGTCTGAGCATCAAATAGGATAAGAGATATATCATATTGTTTTTGATTATTAAACCATGAGTTGGTTTCTTATAGATTGCAGAAATATCAAGTCTGAGACTGTGAGGGGGAATGTTTGCTGAAAAATGAGAACTTTTTCTCCTGTTTGTGTTTGGATATTTGTCTCTTAACAGAAGCATCGCTGGAGCACACATTGGGTCTGTGTGCATGTATGTGTGCGTCCTTTAGCTCCCCTGCTGACAGTGTGTGGGTGATGGATGGCAGTTGGGCATACTGCCTGTTATGTCACACAGACACACACTCTCACACATATTTGGTTTGCAGTCTCGATACCCAGCTCCAGTCTATGAATCTCACCACGATGACAACGCTCTCCGAGGCATTAATGCTTTGTCACTGTGTTTGACGGAGACATCTTAACAGTGTACGAAACATAGAATTTTAAATGCGAACACTGTTTTTCTATGCTGTTATAGGTAAGAAAGTAAAGATAAACTGATACAAACGACAACCTAACTTTACCATTATCTTTAAAAGTGTAATTTAAGCAACACAAAGATCCCTGAAATGATATGAATATACCATAAACATAACTGTGTCTGTTCCACCAGATTAAAGTCAAATGCCTGGAGGTTTGCTGCATCGTTTGCACTACAAGGAAAATATCAACATTAGAGTAAAATGTTAGAGTTGGATTACTCTTGAACAGCCCTGCTGGGCCATGTGAGTGGAATCTAGCCAGGACACTTGTCTGATGCACCTGTTACCAGCAGACTTTTTGGGCCTGCTTAGGGCCACGATCCTGCAGTTTCTCCATGGTTTTCTATCTCCAACACACTTGACTCAAACTAAGCAGTCATTGTGAATAACCTTATTGGATATTAATGTGACCCAGGTGTGTTGGAACAGCGACATGCAGGAAAAACCTGCAAAACATTGGCCCTTGAGGACTTACTTTGGACAACCCGTTAGAGTCAACTCACATATAATCATAGGTGCTTGTCAGTCAGTTAATTAGACTGAAATTGGAAAAATAAAATTTGATGAATTACTATATTAATCAAGAGCTGGAAAGCAGTGTTTCTTTGTGACTTGCTGGATGAAAACACATGCAACATTTGACGCTTGACATATCTGACACCTTTAAATCCCTCATCTGAAAATCATTTAGAGTTCATAAGAATTAAGAAACATTTCTTAAAGACTTGCAGAGCAATTAATATGCAAAGCGTTAACATGAGAAATGTCACAGCACTGATGTAGTAAGATGTCACAGTGACTCTGTGGATACTAATAGTATTGTACTAATACAGGTAATCAAGCAAAAACAATACTCATAGTAAAGTATTAAGCATGAATAAAGCCCTTTCTGAATGCATGGAAAGGAAAAGCTGTTGAGATTGAGCGAAGACTTCTACCATGCGAGGTTTTGGGTTGCGGTGTGTAAAGTAAAACTCAGCAGTAAAGAAACGCTGCTGCAGAAGAAACAGTTCATGTACGACTTTTCACACTCAGGATACTGCTGAGCAATGACAACACAGTCAGAAACGCAAACTCCTAAGATCAGAAATTCATGCAGTGCTTCTTTAATAATTGATAGGATATTTATTCTCAATAAATGAACCTTATTGTTCTCCTAACCTTAACCTTATTGTTCATATGATGATATATAGGCGACTCGATGAAGATGTATAATCACTGTATGGTATCATTAAAACATGCACCTGTGTCATAAAAGGAGAAGCATATTTGCGGTTCTTGTCACATGTTACATTTCTGAACCCGCCTTTGGGTGGTTGTGAATGGTGTTTGTTCTTCTTTAGGATGACAAACAGATGATGGCGGTCATTATCTAAAATATCCAACAAGATAAAAGGATCAACAGCTCAGGTATGCATTAACAATGTGAAGAAATTATGGAAATACACTTTGGGATGTAGTATGTAATGAGTAAAAGTACAGTTCCCCAGCCACACAAGTTGATAATAGTCAGCATATGATGGTCACATACCTGTGTTATAATTATTACAAATTATTCTTTCATTCATGTTTTGTTTGTTCCTACCTGTACTTAAAACAATTTTCTCACCTCTGTTAAGTGCACACTTTCTTTGCAGTATTTAATATTTAATAAACTTGTAACTTTTATGACAGTTCTGTGTAAATGATGCAACACTGGGTTTATTCCCTGTGTAGTACATAGTACTTAAAAAGAATTTAAAAGAAGTGATGACAGCTGATTTTATTAACTCAAAAAACAGATGATTGAAATATTGTTTTTTGTTACTGTTTTCTTTAGTCAAACAAAATGATAGCTGTTTAAGTTTCTTAAAACACTTTTTTTCTTTTATTGATTCTGACTTGTACAATCTAACGTGAGAAAAATAAAATAACATTTTTGTGCCAGATTGCATGCAGTTGTAGTGACTAGCCTGTGCAAGTTGTCAGAACTGGCCTTCTTTCACATCAAATATGTGATATTTTCAGAGCAGAAGATTGCCTTTGTTTTATCTGTCAGAGTGAAGACAGTGGATCATTCTAAGCTTCATTTTTGTAAAAACTATGCTTTTATTGTAAAATCAAAGCATAGCATAGTATCTATCTATCTATCTATCTATCTATCTATCTATCTATCTATCTATATATAGATATATAGATATATATATATATAGTTGCAGCCAGGGCCGGACTGGGAAACTTTTTCAGGCCAAGAGTCATTCATACATCAGGCCACCCTGGTCTTGACCGCACACGCATGTTCACACACCCACACCTAAATGCATGGACACAAACAAAACACATGCATGTGCGCACGCTCACGCACACACGTTTTTTTTTTTCAAATGTTTCATAGTCATACCCTAATAAATCTTAAACCACTGACACATGCAATTGTAGATGACTGTCTGTTCTTTACCTGTCAGTTGCTCTGAACTAGTACT
>JBAMHV010000008.1:17084570-17100549 GCA_037177535.1 Pseudomugil gertrudae
AGATAGATAGATAGATAGATAGATAGATAGATAGATAGATAGATAGATAGATAGATAGATAGATAGATAGATACTACATACTGCAAAACAATGGGAATCAGCAGACTGAAATCAGAAAGGCACACCTGTGTTTTTTCTCTCTTCATGTGTGATTTTAGCACACAGGAAAGAAAATTAAACCTTCAGTTGGTTTTTAATAAGCAATGAAGTCGTTGTGAGGTAATTACTCTCATTTCTCTTCCCTCTACTGTGTAGAGTGATAGCTGTGTGTGAGAGCCCATGCTGTTGAGAAATGGTGAACTGACAGGCATTTCCTGCAACTGATGTGTGTATGACTGTGTGTGTGTTAGTTACAGAATGTTTAGTGTGTGGGTGGTTGCACTGGCAGTTGGAAAAAGTGTGTGTACGTGCCTTTCCCTGAGCACACATCAGTGTGCTTGGCTAACTTATACTAAGTGGGATCTGTTTCAGTATTGATGGTAAAGCAAGGTTTCATGTGGCAAATCTAAATTGTTGCCAGTCCATCCATGAAGCTGGTTGCAAACAGCAGGCATGGTGTGATGATAAACATGAATAATAAACAGGGTCTTTGCAGAGGCTGTGTTGTGAGAGACACAGAGGGAGTGAGAAAGCTGAGGATCTACAGTGATTTGTATGTGGGTAAGAACTGTTCTCTGAAGGTGAACAAGCTGCTGTGTGATAGCCTTGCTTTTTAATCAAGGTACATGCGGCAGATTTATTGCTGAATTGCTTTCAGTCAGTTACCTGAGAGAAAGCTCCATGCTGTTACAGTCAATCAGCACACAGGAAGCCAAAATAAAAGTAATCTGTGCTGTTTTACAAACATGTTAATCAAATTTATTGCAAATAATGAAAGTGTTGTTTTCAGGCAGTAATATCATTTATGGTTTTAAATGTAAAAGATGGATCAAATTAAGTTACAATTTAAGTTTACATAGTTGGTGCTACTGCCTTCTATTTGCAACAGAGCAGAACTAACATCGTGACTTATCTCGCACTTAGTTATTGAATCTACAATCTGTGCCAAGTGAAAGCAGTTAAAGGGCTTTTAGCTTCAGCTGTAATATTAGCCAACAGCTTATTCCTCTATCTTGCCTTATTACTGAAATCTCCAGATTACTGCCATGAGGAATATTGTTTTCTTTTTCTGATCTCCTAAGCACTTCATAACAGCCATTAGAGAACAGCTTCCTTTACTGGAATTTCACAAAAATCATTTTGCTAGTCACTGGATTTTTTTTATTGTAGTAATTTAAAGACCACAATGAATATATTTGATTTGTTGTTTGCATTTTTCTTTCTTTTGGCTGAAACACAATACAAGTTGACAAGATATGTAAAGCAACTTTGATCATTTTTAAAGGAACACTGCCTGTTTAAGGAAAAAGCCTCTATGATTTTATGTGGTGAGTTTAGATATTTTTTGCAACAGCTTTTTCTTTTTCTTTTATTAAAAACATTCAATTAAGCTGATGTCCGCATATTCCTTTTCATATAGTAATGATGCGGCTGATGTTTTTCTGTGTGGTTGTCTAAATTAGAGTCCAAAACTGAACTCATACATTGCTCATTGTTGCTGTTTTGTTGTTCAGCATGTTGCCACTAGAGCTCACTCTTAAGCAGAACAATACACTCAGTGAGTGTAAACATATTCTTCATACTCTCCAAAACGGAGCTACATATCTTCTTGCACTTTCGAAGGCATGCATCATTTTGGTTGTGCCAATCCTATCTGCTATATTTGGATGCATTTAATAGCACTACAGCTACTTACAGTCCCTATAAGCATCTCTGTCTTCCAACCCTTTCAAGCCCACGATAACCTGGGTTACTGTTCTACAACTGAATTCATTAGATTAACTCTTTAAACATTCCTTGATGATTAAACAACTTCTAGAGGGTTTAATTTCTTTTCTTTTTCTTTTCTTTCTCTTTTTTTTTAAAAAAAGGAAGTCCTACGTTCTTCTGTCGCTGCTAATGAAGTGACTTGCTATGCCTTTTGAGGTATTTCCATCGCAATAAAACTATAAAAACTGCTTTCTTCTCAGTCCAGTCATGTAATGAAGTAGTTCCACAACAATAATTAGATTTACTCACTCAGACCCAAGGCATTTTCTGATCTATTGGTTGCACTGAATCTGAACAGGTTAAAAGTATCGTAATAAGTGAGCATTACTCATCAGAAACCAAGGACATATTCCAAGCCTTTGTTCATAAAAGTATATGTTTGTCCATTCAGCTGCAGTTTTTAGAGTTGGACAGTTGAGAAGCAAAACCCAGAGGGTGTAGGCACTTTTGAGCAAGAGAGAGCTGCTCTGTCATGGAAGTAATATGACAAGTGTTCACTTTTGCCATCACAAGACCCAGGGAAACGATCCCTTGTTATAAGGCAATGACAAGTTCAGGCAACAAAGGACAGGTAAATTGACAGGCCTGGTGGATAGGGAATGAGTTGAAATCGGTTTACAGAGTTGGAGAACACCCTTGGGAGAGTGTGGGTAGTAGGTAGCTGGAGAGAAAAAAGGTGAAAGATAGACTTAGAGAAGAGTAATAATGAAGAATGAAAGTCCGTGGGAAGGAGCTGTCAAACCAGAAAGAAAGTGATCAAGTAGGTGTGGAGCTCTGAGGGAGGTTGGGGGATGAAGGGACAAGGTTGGTAAGAAAAAGGCGAGAAGCGACAGTTTTAATAACTTCAACTTACCATGGGTCAGTTGAGATAAGAGCTCCCCAAACACAGAGGTGCCTTAATAAAAGCCTTGCACATCACATTGAATAGCTCACCACGAAAGCTGCTAAAGCTGTGACATATATGAACGAACGCAGAGATCTTCTCACCTTTTAAGGACTGATGTTACAGTCATCAAGATGAGCACAGAAGAAATCAATGGCAAACAATGGCAAAGTGACTTTATTAGTTCTTATTTGACCAAGTCAATGAATCCCACTGCAGTGACAAAACACATTGATATGGGCTATATGGATTCCCTCCTCCCTCTTAACGTTCCCATAACTCTATTTAAGTGTTTTTCATCTCTTCATTCACATCGACTGCTAATGCCCTTAGGATTAGTAGAACTCCTTGTTGGATGGAGCTTATAACATCACAACCATTTTCCACTGAGCTGCTTACGTACATGATGACAAATTATGGTAAACACCAGCAGTGATGTTTTGCTCAGTTGGGTATTCTTGCAGAGATCAATGTATTCATCTTGACCGATAAAGGCAGCTGCATCAGATATGCAATCATTACAAAAAGCAGAAAGCAATTTCATGATGATGTACAGAGCGTATCTATGTGTTCCTGCTCCTTCCAAAACTACAATGTATTCCATGGAGAAATGACACCTGTAGTCAGGGATGAAACCAGTGTTGAAATTAGCTCCATTCAAGAGCTCCCTGTTGTTTGGAACTGGTGTCCTGTGAGTAAAGAAGCACGGCAGGAAGCCAGGAACAGCCTTACCTGGTAAGGAGGGAGGGGGGGTGGAAAACAAGAATAAAAAAAAACCTTCCCATGTCATGGCTATTTCATTAATTCACCTTTTAATTAAAGATGACATGTGAAACAGAGAGTTAGACTTGGCCAGCATACAATCACTTTGAAATCAGCTCAGTGGGCCAGAACATGGTGAGCGCTGCTGGCAGAATCACTCCTATATTCAAAAAGTGGTTTTAGACATGCTCGCTGAATCAGAGTTGGGAGATAACATAAATATTTTAAAAGCCAAAGTAATGCAAACAAAGTCACAACATTAGGTAAAGTGCTGCTGCTTCAGATGATATCTTACATTTTTTAATGTTATATGTTTAATGATATGTGAATGCACATTTCAGTAACTCATTTTATTTGATTTTATTTCTGACACAATGGTTCACAACCATAAAAAAAATATAAAAATATCAGTATTATATGCAATCTGAAAGAATTTATAGTGGCAAAATGTTATTAGAAATTGTTGCTCATTTTTAAAAATTATAATAATGATAATAAAAAAGCTCTCAAAAGGATTCATTAAAAATAACTTTTTAAGTTTTTTATTTAATTCTTTTTCAGACAACTGTTGGGTAGCTATTGCACTTTCAAGTCTTTTCAAACCTGGATTTGTGCAGTTCATTTCATTTTTGTTTAGACCCTGTCAAGGCTCTAAACCTCTAAACTGCAACTTTAAGACCTCTTAAGAGATGATCTGCACAATCTGTGGACTTCAGCAGGACCACTCACTGGCCAGATTTGCCTTTTCAAAGCACAGCATTATTAAATGCTTTGCTGATATGTCATGCTGAAACAATGACAAAATGATAAAAGCAAAAAGTTCTTAGAATGGCAATGCTTTTCTTACCCATCTCTCTGCATATCATCCTCAGTTGTACCAGTTTTCCTGTTGCAGAGATATATCACTTGCATGCTTCTACCACAACACTTTATTACAGACATGTTAGCCATGTGATGGGCAATGGCTAGTGTTACAAGACAGTTCAACTTTTGATGCGTCAGGTAGATCAAAGAAACTTTTTCAGACAATTCCCTAAGCTGGCTTTGAACTGATTCCTAATCTCAAACAGTTTTGCTTTGGTTCAGTAGTCCGAGAACATTGCTTGGTCAGGAAAAGTGAATGCATAAAGTCTCTCAACTGCTGCTACACTACAGTTGCTGTAAACAAAGATGGACATCATTAACATGCAGTATGTGCATGAGTAAAGATGTTTTATGTGGGAATAGGAAACTTAGATTGGAGTTTGGACAAGTTCAGAATAGCGCACGAGGTGCTTTTATCAAAACTATCAAACATCTGCACTGTTTGTAGACAAGGACAGACGGTGTGTGGCTGGGATGTTTGTACTTTTCCTTTGTTATCATCATTGCTGCAAAAAAGTGCAATGGAGTTATTTGAAAGCTACATTGCTCAAGGGCATGCGTTACTGTGTTGCTGAAGCGTAAACACAGTGTTATTGGTCTCATGTAAAGATTGTCATAAGAGTTACTTTGTTTTTTTTCTCAACAAAATCCCCATGCTGAAATTTTAACACTTTTTTTAACTGAACAATCCTAAACACCTGTTTTCTGAATTCTTATGAATGTGGGAACAGAAGATTGCTATATGACCCATGTTCAGTTGGTAGCCATGCAAATAAGGACCAGACAAGACCTTCCATCTAACAAAGTACATAAAGTTTTTAAATATTTAACTCTAAACTTAATTTAGTCTTTAGGTTGGAGAGTAGCTGTGAATGATATCTATGCCACCTCTGGATGAAGCGCTTTGCTTTATGTCTTATGAATTCCTTCATGTGAGTTCCTTGATTAAATTTTTGATAAACAATTAGCCGATGGTAAAACTTAGGTAATACATTATGATGGAGAAAGAGCCTGATATGGTATGTCAATCTTCTCAAAAATAACCGAATTCTTACTTATTTGTGCTTTTCTTGCACTTCTCAAACACACACACACACACACATATACACAATCTCTTTTGTCATAATAGTCAACATCATGATAAGTTGTGATGAAACAATCAAATCCTCCCACTAAAATCACATTTTGACCTCTGAAACACTCAGCAGCTCGTGTTCTCTCTGCTTGCGGCTTCAGTCATTAGGGTAGCTGAAGTCATGAGCTCAAACACACAGTTCAAGTCCACCATTATTTTCCACAGGACCTTTTGCGTGTGTCAAAGGATTCTGAAGGCAATGAAGTCCCACGTTTCAGAGCATAACATTTTTGTCTTTATTTCGCATTGATGGAGCTGTAATGCTCTACTTTGAAGTAATGGTGAGTTTTAGCCTGTTGCTTCCTGTTTTTACCTCTTGGCTGACCAGCTGTTGTTGAACTCTTTAGTCTCATTAACCTTTTACTATTCTAATTTCCAATTACTGTCATACTGGTGCTTGTTAAAGAGCATTGGTTTTAAACTCATATAAGCTCAACTGTGATTTTAATCCAAACTTAACTGAGTGGTTTTAGTGCAGCGTGAGAAAGCAGATGAGTGAAGGAAGCCAGAATTAAGACAGAGATTGGACTGGAACACGTGGACTTAAATGCAGAAATAAAAAGAAAGACCTGTAGAGTTGAGCTATAAAGAGTTTTGTTTTTCACAGCTTTTTATTGTGTACTCAATAAAAGACCATATAAACCTCTGTGTGTATGTGTTGTGTTTATGTGTACTGCTTTTAAACTTCTAAAGAAAAGCTTTTCTTGATTTATGTTTTAATAAATGTATCAATGACATCTAATTGTCCCAGGAAACACATTTAGGTGGAAGTGCAGCATGTTTATGTTGTTGTTTAGAGACATAGAGGTCAAAATGATCCAATTTTATTGGTTTCTGCAGAGCGTGACCACTTTCTTTATAATTCTCTGTACTTATCTAAGATAAGTAGAGCTGATAAAAGAAAGGAGAAGTGTCTGAACCAGAGAGGGAATGGTTTGGATGAATTCTACTGATTCACTGAAACAGCACACCAACTGAGTTGTGGTTATTTGACTTTTCTTACTCTTTATCAATATACACCATGCGGTCAGCAGTTTTATTTGTTCATTTCTTATGCCACTGATTTGAGATTTTTATGCATAGTTGAGACTCAAGCCTCAGATTCTTTAATTGATCAGATCTATATGTTTAAGAATTATAAACATCAGATTAAAAATATTTCTGTATATGCCTTTGAGTTACATTTGCAATACTACTTGTTTTATAGTTTCAATGCGTGTCCTAAAAAAAAAAACTCAGTGAAAATTCCTGCCCTTCACTCCTCCTCCATCACTAGTACCTAGACTCCATCGGGTACTGCAGGTACTGCAGGTACTGTACATTGCAGCAAAAACACACATTTAAAACTAAGTTTTTCACGATAAGTCTAATTGCAAACATTCATATTCCTGCTTGTGGGTGGTTGTTTTGCTGAAGGCAGTAGATCATTTTGTCCTGTGGGGCAATATTTGCTAAGTTAACTGACTGTGTGGCTAAAGGCGAGGTTATATTTGTTGTCAAACTGTGTCACAGCACTGCTGCAAACAGCTGCAGGCATTTGTGAGTGTTCTTTGAATAGAAAAGCGAGTTATAACGCCGCTTGTCTGTTTTGATGTCTCTTTCATGTGACGCTCAAAGCCTCTAATCATTTGGAACTGTCTGATCTGATTGGATGTGGATTCTTGGCAGTTCAGAACAGTTCTGTGTACACAAAAAAGAGAGGAGGATTTTCATTGCTTTAATGCTTACCCTCTGAGTGCCCAACCTCTGAGTCCTGCCCACTGTGCTGCAAATAGAAGTTGACTGACAGTTAAGCTAAATGGTTTTGATTTGGGTCCTCTATGATCAGGAAAGAGAAGAATTTATAAAGAAAGCCTGCAGTGATGTGAAAATGAATGTGATTTGCTGACTAACATCATTGGTTAAATGTTTTTTTTATTGAATAATGTCAAATGCCTTTGAGGCAGATGCAGGTCTTAATCAGTTCCAGCTTGGCCTGATCTCTGTGGAAGCACAATACTCTTTTCTTTTACACACCGTTAAAGCCACCTATTTACACATTACTGTATAGCACAAGTAAAATACATAGCTAAAGATATACTAATACTGAATGTGTTAAATAACAAACCATCACACAGCCTTTTTCAATTAAATTAAATTTGGCATTGCTTGTGTAGCCCAACTTAACAACATTGTCGTCTCATGGCACTTGATTAGACACATTGATTTGAGCCAATTCATAATAAATACTCTAGCTAATAAGAACCAACAGATTTAATTGAATCTTGACTCGGATCCAATCTCCCATCCTGAGCATTCATGAGGTGATAGTGGAAAGGAGAACTCCCTTTTAACAGGAAGGTGAAATCTCCAGCAGAATGATGCGTCACCAACATAAGAAGCACCCCTGCGGTTCTATGGTCACATAATAGTTACATTTACATAGTGTTATGCAGCTTTGTTTGATTTTAATTTGGTTATTTTCTAGTTAGTACAAACAGAAAGTTAAACAGCACATTTAATGCTAGGATAAATAACATCCCTCTTCTGTCTCTGGTTTATGTCTTCTAAAAGTCACACTGAACACCATGGATCACCTGATAACACGAGGGGAAAATATATGAAGAAATTTAGCCAGTTGTCAAAACTAACTGCTACCTGAGATCCATCCTACTGATAACCCGTCCATTCCCCCAATTACACAGCGCCCGGTGCAGGACAGGGTCTGGGTTGATCAAATTACAAGAAATAACAGCAGGAGATGGGGGAAGGGTGTTGTTGTTTTATCTTTCATTTTCAAGACAAAGCACAAGAAAAGGGAGACTGTGAGAACTTTGACTTATTGTTATTGTTTATTCTATTTTATTATTTATTCTATTTTTATGACTCACAGCTGTTGGTGCCAAAGGTCAGTTATCAGTTACACCGTCACTTGCACATAATGTAACGGCATCCCCTCATGTTGTTATTGTCACATATTTGTCTTTTAGGATGTACATGGACACTGGACTGGTTGTTTTTAAGCCCCTCTATCCCACTTATTTTACTGTGGTGGTTGTTTTTTAAATGCTTTTAATAACTAACTAAAAAATTCGCCTAAGCCCATTTATTTGAAAGAAAAGTTGATAAAAATGAAAGGCATTTCTTTCATTCACAGTAGTCCTTGCACCTCTGCTCTTCAGATGCCAGATATTCAATACCACACAGAATTGACAATTCTATAGCAGCTGAGAGCAACACATTCTCTAAATGTCTGGCATGTAAAAAATATTCCCCCTAAAAATCACTAAAGTAAAGAAATGAAATCTATTCAGGTTTATTCGTCAGCAAGATTTTTCTATTCAGTTATACGCAGACATTGAGTGATAATAGTTACAGAAACACCAAGTTGTTTTACACCAACGCTTTACTTTCTTCAAGGTATTCACTGAGCTCTAAAATCTTTATAGCTCCTTTACTCTCTATACCACCTTTATCCTTTTTTGGGCCACTCAGGAGGCTAAAACTACCCCAGCTATTAACAGACACGAGGCGGGTTACATCCATAGCTCGCCAGTTCATCACATCGCAATCAACCCAGAAACATACAACCCTAGAAGCTCACACTCTCTCCTGTGAGGAAGGCTTATGATTAAGTGTGTCTTTTAATACAAAGGAAAGTTTTTGTTACTGTTGATGAGTGTGAAGTGTAAAAATGCTGCTGTGACCGTTAGTTTACAAGTTTTCAGTGTCACTGTTTTCAGTCTATTTTGTTTTTCTTCATCAGTAGTTGTTCCTTTTAGCTGTGTCCCTTTAAGAAGCCAAATACGTCATTAGTGTCAATGTAGACAAAACAACAAAAACCCAGTAAGTATCATTAATTATGCCTAAGTGGATGAACATGTGTGACTAAAAATCACTTAAAGTATCCTCGTGATTCAACTGAACCATAACATGCTATTTTTACCCCCTTTAAGGCAGATTAATGTTTTACCACAGGGATTCCATCATGACAGATAGCTCTCAGAGTGGCAACTTGCCAAGGGCGTAACCCTCCTTACAGCCAAGGGAGGTTGGGGTTGCCTCTATTTTTCCATGACTGGATAAGTACACACACAGAATAATTGTAGATATTTATTTTGCACTTAAAGATGCAGGTGGTTTGGAGTCTTCTTCTGCTAAGTAATACTAAATAATTTGAGTACTTTTTTTTTTTTTAGAAATGATCTGTATTAAAAAGTGAAATATGTTCAACTTTGTGTCAAATGTCACTTCTAGACAATCTGTACTTTAATTAAAAATGACAGAAAAATGTATGGATCTGCACATAATGTTTTTTTTCCCTTTTATGTTTATCTACTGCAGGTTGTACAAACACAGTCATAGAAAAAATAATACTCCACCCTTCATCGTTTAGTCCTTCATTTAGGGTGACGCTATTGAACCAAAAGTCACGTCTTGCAGCATCACTTCAGTGAGGCAAACAAAGGAAGACGTGGGTGAGAACCACAATTCATCCAAGCTTTTCAAAAGGTTTGCAATCATCCTTGGCTACGATTTTACCTTAAATGTCATTACAGTTTAGGAGACATCTGAATGCCACATCCCAGAAGAATGGCGTGTCCTTGGTGTTGCCTGACAACTAGAGCTGTTTTGTCCTAAATGAGCTGCCTTTCTTTTGAATGGAGAGGCTTGCTGCTTCAGGTAAAGGCATGAACAGAAAATATCTGCTGTAAAAGCTTAGCAGAAATGCACTAGTGATTTGGACTTTTAATGATAAAGCACCTCTAATTCCAAAATTAATGGATGTAATACTGACCAGAATATTCCAGATTCCATTTATTAAATAAGTATAACCATAAAATGTGATCTAAAGATAAGTGGACTATTTCCTTTCTTATTTTGTTCACTAATAATTTCAGACAATCATTGTGATTTGTATTTTAAATAACTTGCAGCAGGTGCTGCAGCTCCAAAACAGCAGAATGGTTGATTTAGTTAATTTATATCAAAGCTTTCAGCTGGCAAATTAAAATTTTAGGTCCAGAATACATCTGTGATATGTTCAGAGAATATAAACCAAGCAGAGCTCCTAGATCCAAAGACTCAGGTTAACTATTTCAGACCAGAGTCCAGAGTAAACATGTAACATTTAGTTGTTATACTGTAAAAAAAATGGAACAAACTACCAGTAATGATTAAACTTTCTCCAAACGTAAGCACTTTTAAATACATATTAAAAACTTTTCTTTTCGTATGCCCCCATTGCAGAAATCTGCACGGTAACCTTTAACTTATCTGGCTTTACATTAGATTTACGATAATGTTTTATGTAAAGCACTTTGAATTGTCCTGCACATGAAACATGCTACACAAATCAACACCTTACCTTGCATAATTAGAGAAGATGCTAGTGTGGTTATTAGCACTGTTGCTTCACAGCAAAAAGCATCCTGGTTTAAATCTATGTAATGTTTGCATGTGTGTGGACATGAGTGGTTTCTTGTTCCTCTTGTGTTGACCCTGAAGTGGACATGGACCTGTCCAGGGACTGTCCTGTCTCTTGACAAGTGACTGCAAGCATTACTTCCAGCTCTCTATGATTAAATACATTTTTAATGCAATTACAGCAATACATTGTATTTATTTATAATCTTTGCCAAAATGATGAAACAGGAATGCTATTACTAAATAAAGATGACACATACAGTCATAATTCAGAGCGTGTACAAATTACCTGACCTGAAAATTGTTTAAGCTTATGCTTTAGGAAATAATGCATGCCTTCAAGGCTTACAGCACTGCATCTGCTGTATGCTAAAACATTTTAAATTTGATCAAAAGTTTGGTCTGCTACTGGTACTAATGTCAGTTCTTCTAAATTAGGTTTCAATCTCTGGGAGTCATACTGTCTCATTCAAAAGTTCAAATTAAACTAATTGCAACGAGAAAATCTGAATCTCTTTGACTCCAGATTCAAACAGCTTTTTATAAACACAAATCAATATGTTGACAGCTTATATGATAAGTCAAGAAGCGAGTGTCATGATGACACGTATATTTTGCCAAAGACTGCTCCTATTATCAGCAATCTGACCTCCCCCTTTAAAGGCCTTTCTATTTTCAGCCTTAGCCCACTCACAGTCTTGGCAGCAAACTCAAGCAGAGCCTAAATGAGATATCACATATCACATCGTTTGAGTCTTTTCAGACACCAACACACTGCTGCATCATTCAGGGATGAAACATGGGTCGTTTGGCCCAGAATTTTCTCAAAGTGAGAGTGGGAGTCCTCACAGCAAGAAATGAGCCAGCAGAATTGAATTGGGATGCATGTTAACACATCCTGTTCAGTCTAATTGTTGCAATGTTTCCTTCAATTAATGATCTTGCCAGTAATCTTTCACTTGTGTTTTCCGTGTTACATTACTACCTGTTTAACCTGACACCTAAAATATTACTGAGCGCAACACATTCAAATGCTCATAAACATTGCTACGTAAATGCAGACAGCCAATGTTTTGACCTTTATGTCTGGAGTTAATGTAAGTACAATATTTCATACTGGCATAGATATAAGAATTTTAAAGCCAAAGTATTCCCTGCTGAATGCTGTTGCACAATAAGGAATCAGTGCAAAGTACCACAAGTGGTGTTTGTGTAGCTTGAGATGAAATGTTTTGTATTCTTCTGATTACCTTTCTGCAAGGAGCTCCCAAGAGTACTTGCACCAAGCTCGCTTGCAAACTTTTCAACCCGACTGGGATCTGTATGGCATCACATGGTTTTGTTTACATGGCGTTCAATGGCCCCATGTGGATACGTTTCCATGGTTTTTGAATTCCCTGTGTGAGCTTTCCTCTGTTGATCTCAGTGACTGTATTTTAACTTGCCTCCACTGTGTTCAGTCGTAGCTCATGGATTCTCATGAACATGAAAGTAGTGCAATGATGGATGTCAAGTGACAGTTTAGCAGGCAACACTGCTACATCGCATCAAACATGTAGTGTAGCTATTTATCTTTGGAATCATGAAAAATATGACAGATACAGTTTGTGGCTGGAATGATCAATCATAAGCATCCTTTCTGTACTTAGAGCTATATCTTATCTGCTGTTTCACTCGGTTATGCACTATTTATTTTGGAATAAAATCACAGCTGAAATTGTTCAAGTATCCACTATGTTTAAAATCAATGTTCTTGGAGGGTGGCTACATCGATCACTATGCCTTTTCTCTGCTTATCCATGGTCACACATGTTTAGTTGGGTGTCCATCACCATTTCTGTGGTCTGTGTGTGTAAGCACCACAGGAACTTTCCCCATGTAGCATATTGTGACCAGGGGGCCTCTTATCCGTAGTCTGCACAGATGTTTCTGTACACGATGTGGACAACCTGGTTATATATTCTTTTTCTGCCTGTATATCAAACCTGGGGATTTTTGCCCCTTAAACAGATGTAATGTTTGACATGGAAGAGAAACATATCAAGCTGCCATCTCAAAGAGTGGGAAATGAGCTTCGTACCTGCTTCCTGCAGAAACAGCCACAGAGTGCAGCCAACCTATGACTAGGTTATATACCTATACATTATAAGTAGTGTCAGTTTCAAGGAGAAATCAGAGCTTAAAGACTCTCTCCTGCAATTAAAATTGCCTGTTTGGGAGCACTTTGGCTTCTCAGTAAAGTATGTAAATAGACGAAGCAAAGTGGGATGGATTAAAGCAGTCTGCTGGTTATGTGTTGAGCTGTGTTGCCCCTCTATTGAATTAAATAGTTTCTATTGTAAAGAGTTATAAAAAGACTTTTATATTTTCTTACTTAGGTTACTATGTTTGAGAGAATCATCATTAAATTTTCTGTTGAAAAATCTCTTCCTCCCTGTGTGTGCAGATACTATCCTTCAAAATAGAGGGGTTATTTATTTATACCATAATTTTATGTATTTAAAAATCTTATATTGGAGAATGTACTAAGAATGTTTTTTTAGGCATGTCACAGTGTGATTTTGCATACTATTACATGTTTAATATTCTACTTTATGGTGATAAGTGATACTTTAATGTGTTAACTACAATCATTTATTTAAAATGCATTTAGTCACAGTTTACATTCTAACTTTTTTCCTTATTTGTTTATTATTTTATTTAAATTTTTTTATATTAACCATGTGGTCAATTCTGTTTTTAGTACTTATCGTATATAAAATGGAACATTAACTTTACTTTTCAGCATTGTCCAATAAATTTTTCTCTTATTTCCTTATGTTTCTTTTACATTTTTTTTATTGAAAACCAATTAAATGCATTTTCCAGAGATTAAGATAGCTTGAGTTGACAAATTCATGACATTGTATTTTTCATTCAGACCTGTTCAGGCCTCCCCCACCTTGGCTGGTGGAGGCCTGAACAGTGGCCTTTCTGCATGGAGTTGGCATGTTCTCCCCATGTTAGCGTGTATTCTCTTTGTCTTCTCCGGCTTCCTCCCACAGTCCAAAGACATGCACCTTGGGGATAGGCTGATTGGAGACTAAATTGCCAATGAGTGTGTGCATGGTTGTTTGTCTATATATGTTAGTCCTGTGATGGACCGGCAACCTGTCCAGGGTGTACCCAGCCCCTGCCCAATGTCAGCTGGGATTGGCTCCAGCTGGGATTGGCTGGGATTGGCTCTATACGCTCATACATTTATATTATTTGTGTATTTGTTTTGTTATGGAAATTACTAATGCTTGTAATGTTTTGGATTGTTTTTATGTATTCACATAATTTACATCTTGTCCTCATTGGTTGGGCCTATTTAACACTGTTTTGAGAATTCAGGCTGCCCTCACTAAACTGAGGAATAGCTTATGAAATAGCATGCCATCAGAGGAGAGAACAGGCTTCCTTTGTTGTTGTATAAAATATTAAAATGATTCTAGGATAAGACAAAAGTACCTCAGGGCAGATTTGTAATTTAAATTGGACCCTGAGGGTGTGTTTTATCCCAACCATCCTGTTGTGACACTGTCTTGTAAACAACAAAGTTTTATATCAACTTCCTGGTATCTGTAATGTCTGACCTTTACCACCACAAAGGCATTATGACCAAATTTGGATACACAAATTAGAAAAGGCACATTTAAATATGCCCCATATCAAATAGTTTAATTGGTATTCGTTATGTTGGAAGAGGGCTCTACACTTAGTATGCAGCATGCTTGTTCAAAGAGAGCAAAGCTTTACTGAGAACAATTTTAAAAAATAGGGATTAATAAAATAGGTTTTCCTCAAATCAATGCACAAACATATTAAAACTTCCTTTCTTTCATGTCTTTTAACTATGATAATAGTGTTGTTGCAACTAAAAGACAACATTATTTGAAGTATGGATTAAATCATTTTTGGTATTGAATTCCACTTAATCTGTTTTAATACAGAAATTCATTGAGTTATAAACTCACAATGTTTTACCTGAATAAAATATACAACAATTACATATGACTATATGACTGACTATGGGGGGGAGCAGGGTACAAGTCGCCAGTCCATTACAGGGCCAACACACATAGACAAACAACCATGCACACACACATTAACTCCTATGGGCAATTTAGAGTCTCCAATCAGCCTATCCCCAAGGTGCATGTCTTTGGACTGTGGGAGGATGTGGGAGGATTATTATAAGTTTTTCTCTGAGGCCGCTTTTGACCAAGCTGGTTGCAGTTCTGGTTTGGAGCCAGGGTCAGACTAAGCATTGGTTCTTTGGCATTTGACCGCCTCAGCACCAACTTCTGGCACTCAAAGCTGGCTCTATCCAGACACCAGTTCTTTGCTGTGACAGAGTTGATAACCAGTTCATGTTTCTTGTGTCTGCAGCTGGGGGTGGGGTTACCTGGCCAAACTACGACTGTTGAAACACAGAAATATTTTCTTAAAAGCAAAGATATGAACTCTAAAAACAAGCAGATTCGGTTCAAGGAGCCTCTTGGCTATGTTTGTCAGCAGAGATCCAAAGTAACAGGGAAAACCAGATAAAGATTGTATTCAAGTAGTTGCAGCAAGAAAAAGATGCTCCTGGTTACAAACGGAGCATTAACAAGCTGATCGACAAAAAAGGCACCAAAAAAACAAAAGCTGGGATTCAGCGGCAACGTGTGACCCAAAAGAAACAAATATTTTGAAATCCTGAATTCTGAACTCCACCACGGATGAGTCCATCCTCCGGCCCATGGTGGAAGGTCAAAACTGTGACACCATGGAGTCTTGTAAGTATTGCTGTCTTATAACGTGACATTAGCTATTATGCATGTAAACATGTTTTAGATGACGTAATGATAATATCGAACCGGCTTGGCTCTTTCGGTCAAAAACAAACACAAGTCATTACAAGTCGCGATCCTCTAATGTGGGAGGGGTCCCCCGCACAACGCGAGTTTCTAGACGCTTTGCAGAAAACCACAGAAGAAGACAAATACCATAGAAGAAGACCGACACGAAGATAGAAGACTTCCTGGTAACTTTTT
>JBAMHV010000008.1:17104023-17121277 GCA_037177535.1 Pseudomugil gertrudae
ATCTTTTTATACAATTAGTCTCTGGTTGTTTGTGTTGCCACCCCTTTTTCCCCTGGACTCAATAGGGGTCGTAACATGAACGAATGAAGACATCTCCTTTAGAATGTATTTGATTTTGTTTTTTTTCTTAAACTAGGAAAACATTGTTGATTAATACGATGGCATAACCATGGAACCAGACAAATCAACAGCTGCATACCAGAACATCCAGATGGTCAGATCAGCTTAACTATAGGATCAGTTCTTTTATCTGGTTGTAACTTGGATTCCCCTTGTCACCATAAACTAAGCTGGGGTGCTACAGCGTAGTGACAAAAGCGGCTTGCTGATCTAACGGATTTAATAATGCATGTAGCTTCAGTAGGCACGCAGAAAAGAAAAACTCAGCAGAACTGACATACTGTTTTCACATATTAACAAATAACAGGAAATGACACCAAGTCCAATGCAGCTCCCTTAGACTGAAAAAAGATGGCCCAAGTCCAGTCCTCGAGAGCTACTATCCTGCAACTTTCAGATGCATCCCTTCTCCAAGACACCTGAATCAATTGAATAGGTTGTTTCCAGGCCTCTGCAGAGCTGAATGACATGTGCATGTGGGAATTCAGGCATTTGATTCTGGTGTGTTGGTGAGTTAGATGTCCTGTCATGATCCCGACACAGATATATTAGGTCAGAAGAAAAAGCTGTGAAGAGCTAATAAAAAATGTGTTTAGCTATAGACAGTTTAGAGTAGGGTTGGGCAACTTGGGTCCTCAGTTCTGCAAGTGTGTCGCGATCTTACAAGTGTTCTGAGTAATGTTGTCGTCTGTCTGTCTGTCTGTCTGTCTGTCTCTTTATGTCTGTGTACATGGTCTGTATATTTATTTATGAATATCCTTGCTCATTCTCTGGTATTGTTACTCTGTTGAGTGAAGGCAGGTGCAGTATCCAAGGAAACGGTGAACACTAGTTCCTGAAAACAATTACTTTTACATTTATGTTTCCTGATTTACAGCCAAGGGTTATTGCTTTATCGTGGACAGCTGAAAGAAAATAAGTAAAGCTTTATAAAGAAAGCATGAAAAAAATAAAAAAAAGCAACTACTCTGAAGAAAGCAAGCCCAAAAACCCTGCAAACCATGACTGATAATATTTCTAAGGAACAGAAAAACAAGCCTAAAGTCACTTATCACAAGCAGACCTGGCAATACTGTATGAGTTTCCCTGTACAGTTGTACTGTACAGTTTCCATACTGTATGGAAAATGAATGGATGGATGTTTCCGGTGTGTTGGAGCAGGGAAACTCCAACAGTTGCAGGACTGTACCCCTTATGGACCAGAGTAGCCCACACATTATTTAGAGGCATAGCAGGTGTTGAGCTCAAAACTTTTTTTTGCCCACATTTTTTTTTTCTAGTTTTCAGGTCAAACCCTGTTTCATATTCTACATGTGTCCGGGTCTTCAAACATGGGACTTGGGGATGTGGACAAAAAAAGGAAAAAGAAGGGAAAAGGAGAAAAGAAACCCACAATGTCAAATCTCATAAATAAACTTACACGCGTGTCTCAACAGTCTGACTAGACTGGAAAATACATGTCTGTCAGCTGTGGCATATTCTGAGACCCTTCTCTTCTTGTAACATAAATACATTTAGGACTGTGTACTGTGGGGCAATAGACACATACACGAGCAAATGTGAGTTAGGGCAACAAACTAATCCCTCACTATGGAAATCTGTGCACATTTTAAAGCTATGATGACATCTACTTCTGATCTAATAAATCTTTTAGGAAATTATCTCCTGTAACTTAACCACACCCAGGTCAATGTTCAAAACGTGTGGTTCTCTTTTTATCAAACCTCCTAAAAACACACAGGGACTATTTAAGTTAGACCACAAACCTTCAGTGACTCCAAAAGCCCCATTAAAAGAGCTTCTTGCTTTCTGTCAGTTTATTTACAAATGTGCCATTTAGGTGTAGAAATAACTAGCATCATTATCAGATGTTGTTTCCTTCTCTTGCACATATTGTTTTGACAGTGACACTCATAGTGCTATCACCTGCAAAACTGAACATGATAAAGAGCCTTTGGCATCACATTTCAATTAAATGGGGATCACTTTACCTTTATTTTTCATTATTCACTTATTCTATAGTTTTTAATGGAGAGATTATATAAATCGATGAGTCTGACATAAGAAAACACTTAATTTTTTATAGGGTAGGCCTACTGAAAGTTATTATTAGGCTATTGGTTTATAAATACTTTGTTAATAAGGCTTAGGAAGACATCATGTGTTTGTGTAATGATGTAGCTTCAATAATGATTTATGAACAGGGACCAACAACAGCCTAACTTAAAATGTAAAGGTTAAATGTTGTAAAACCTACAGATTTTAAAATTTGTTGAATAAAACTTGTTGGATGTAAATTAATACAAGTTGTGTTCAAATAAGCACACAGATAAATACAGAAGTTATTTAGTTAATTGCAAAATCACAGCACCAATACTTTTTACTGTAATCATTACAATTATTATTTTCACATAATTTATTTATGATTTTTATTTTCCCATCTTTTTAATGACTTAACTTGTACTTATATTTTCAACATTTCAATAAGTTATGTAGTATAGTACATGAAAAAAGCTCTCAGTTTCATGTCTGTACCCTGACCACATTATTTTGTTTTGTCAGTGTTCTCAATGTATTTTTTAATTTTCCCTCCTAGAAAAAAACAATCACCTCCTAATCATTCATTAAGCCTATTGAAGCGATTACAGACAGGTTTGTTTAACCAAATAAAATCAGTTTATAACAATGAGAAATACACCTCTTTAAAATAATACTTCAACAAAGAGGATGGTAAAACATTTTTTTCATATCCTGCATGAAGACTCAAACCAGTGTTTGCATTCTAACACAGCATGCTATCTTTTGCTCTTTGCCACTGAGCCACAGCTGGAAGTTAAGTCTGGCTCAAGGACAGCACTGACTTCTTTAGTGAGTTTGCAGATTTCAAAAGATACTTCTTTAAAAGACTTTTCTCCAGTCTTCAAATAAAAGCTTTAATCTCTAAACTCTGAAATAATGAACCAGCTTACCTTAATTTATATTAAGTTTATTATCTTTTGCAGTTAAAAGCTATTTAGTAATATTTAATGCCTTTTACGTTTAGGTGTGCTAAGGTCAGGATGAGTAAAAAATTGGGAAATAAATATGTCTAAATAATTTCTTTATCTCTTTCATGTTAGATACATTGACATACTGCATCTAAAAATACAATTCATTTGAAAATACAGTGGATATAAATAAACCTGTAAATAAGCCAAGTGGTCCTTCCAGCATTGTATACTCGTATGTCTGTTTTTTATATTCTTGGAAAAAACATACAGAATAGATTGCTTTCAGTTGCTTCCTATTCTGCTCCCCATTGTGCCCTCCTCAGCTTCCGATCCAGCCACCTCCACCAGACATGTTTATTTATAACAATGCCTCTTATGCAAACAAGCGATTGGCGAGCTGAAGCACTGAGCAGCTGAGAAGCAGTTTCAGACATCAGGCAAAGCAAAGCCTCAAAAAGCTTGGGTTTGTATGAGCTCTTCAGATCCCACCCAATCCTGGAGGGTATGGGTAATAAAGCACTGCCCAGCAGAGGCCTCGGGGGATGGGACTTTGCCTGTGTGACTCATCCTCTGAGGCAGATCTCATCCTGGTTCTTTCCATTAATAACTACCTGATCCTATCTGAACTTTTGTTTTTAATAGCTTCACATCCTCTTCTTGGCCCAGAAAAAAAAACTCATCCTTTTAAAATGGGGAAGCTCAGGAGATTTGCAATTTCAAGCAAAAAATCAGCATAATTTAGTCTGAGTACAATACAAAGTATAACCTTTTTGAGATGATTCACGAAACAGAGAACTTTTTTGTAGTTATATATACCTTTACAGATTTAAATGGGCTGCATTGTAACTAATCCAAAACTGATGCTAAGCTTCAGGTGCAAATGAGTTGCAAGAGTGTAACAAGTAACTTACCTGCATGAATTAACTTGATTAATAAAGTAAGTTCTGCTCTGAAAAAAACCAACAGAGTGAAGCATATTTATTTATACGTAAAGCATAAACACAAACTCCCCCCTTTAAATGATATTTTCTTGCGGCCAGCAGCAGGAAAGAAGCAGTCCCACATTCTGACATAAAGCCTATTAATGTTTGTGTGTGTGGGTAAAATGGTTGCTGCTTTGATGAAATTTTATCAGTGCAACAGTTTTTCTTCCCACCCACTGCACAAGTATAATGTCCTGAAGTTTAATTATGCTGACTGCTGAAAGAGAGTATTATGAGATTCTTATCTAAAAGAAAAGGAAAGTTTGCTTCTAGATTTGGAAAAACAGGGAATAAAAATAAAGATATTTTATCCTACGCCATCAACAGCAGTTTATTGTTTACTGGTGGCTAGGTAAAGTTAGATGTTTGTTGTTGTTGATGTTCTGGTTTGTAATAACTTTTGCATAACATGACATCTCTAACATTGTAAGGGTTGTGAATCTGTGGTGTACAGTGAATTTGCTTTGTTAGAGGAGTGGAGTTTTCCACATTAAACAACTTGGGTAAAATGTGAGTTTGGCAATTTTGCAATGAGGTTAACGATTTGCATGATCAGGAGCAAATATGAACTAAACAAGGGTAAACAAAACATGCAAATAATGAAGAAATATGCATTAATATAATCCTTGTTTTGGCAAATTATTTTTGTCTCATTAAGTTCAAAATCTGTCAGTAGGAAGCATTATTTTCATACAGCTACAGCTGAACAAAATTCCATGGAATATAAACAGAACAATTCTTTCTAATTCTCAAGTCACCCCTTAAAAAAAAAAA
Source organism: Pseudomugil gertrudae (assembly GCA_037177535.1). NCBI lineage: Eukaryota > Metazoa > Chordata > Actinopteri > Atheriniformes > Pseudomugilidae > Pseudomugil > Pseudomugil gertrudae. The sequence continues at coordinate 17,108,891 of JBAMHV010000008.1, forward strand.
AACGCTCAAGCTGTGAAGTAGGAAGATGCCCCGAAGACCAAAGTTGCACTTTACCTAATCAAGACTGACTTGAGTTTGCATCCTGCATAATAGTTTGTTTTTATCCATCATATTAAAATAACAAGTGTCAAAAGACTTTCACATCTATTAGAAATTAAATTTATGATTCTTTGAAGCTGACATCAAACAGAGAAATAAAATTCAGTTTCAGAAGACTTTAAACTAATATATGAGTAAGTATTAGATTTTTAAAAGTTTTTTTTTTCTTTTTAAAGAGGGCCAGTTTTTAAATGTTTTTGCTTCACAAAAATTGTAAACACTCATTTAAACAAACAAACAAAAGAAAAAAACCTCTGGCATGTCTTCATGTGCATTCCTCGGTCCTTCTGAAACTTGCTTATTGAACCAAACCTGATCAGAATGATACCAAAAGCTTGTGAAAACTTGAAAACTGGTTTTCTATTGAATATCTGAAAATGTAATTCAGTAGTGTTTCTCCTCTATTATTTATCAAATGTAATGCATAACATGAAGCTAATACACAAAAGCTCAAGAGGAAAATTGGGGAAATCTCAGCGAAAGGAATAAATTCTACCACTCTGGAACAGAATACCTCTCATGTAAATTTGCCCTCACAAATCACAATGCTCAGCAACAAAGTGAGCACATCCAAAACTGCTCTAAAACACTTTTGCATGACAGAAATGGAGGAAATATTTCTTCTTGACAAAAAGAGCATCAATCACACCTTCATGAATTGTATCTTGCTTCAGTATAACTACAGGTCGTAACAATGTATTTATATTTCTTTAGTCTGCAAGAATGTGTTTTCTGCTTGTCACAGTTTTTAGTAGCGGGTAGTTTAGCTCCTCCTTCAGAATAAATTCTTCAAAGGGAGAGAGTGCTTTGAGTGCTGTCTACTGCAGATAATATGCTAACTACTCATCAGTGTTTCACACAACCCTTCTTAAACATCTGTCATATGCTGCTACTGCTGTGTTTCTATTGTTACTCTGGTGCAGGTATAAATGATTCTCAAGCTTAGAAATCCCAGCTGGACTGTAAAGGAGATAAAATCCAATTCCACAAAAACAGCCGCTGCAATCGCTTGGCATCACCACTAGACCTCATTAATCTGTGATTCTGTGATTTGCAAACTATTCTCACTTCTTCCTCCACTCTCTTATCTTCTGGAATGACTAATATTGCTAACAAGTTTAAATTTTCTCAAACTCCCAGGAGAAACAGCAAGAACTCCTCCAGATTACCATGCTGGGAGATGAACTTTGTGAATGCAAAGTCTTCTGAGACCAGTTGAAGTTCTTTAATATTTTTGTCAATACCGACCAGGTGGGAGAGGGAACAATGGCTCTAATTGCCATTGATCGTCCATGAGTGCACCCTTGTACAAATAATTTTTATAGGCATGTCTAAAACGTTTGCATTGAGCAGGCTGTTACTGATTAAAGCAGCCTCCTGTGTGGCTCACATCTGCTGTCTCTAAGGACGAGCATGTCTGTGCTTCGGAGTTTATATGCAGCTCATTTTAACTTTTAATTTGATTTATTAGGCATTAATTCAAAAGTCAATAAGTTACAGAGATAGTTGCACATTACTCTCCATTACCTCACCTGGCTGATTGGCACGAGAAAAAATAGTGTTTGTCAGGCCAATATCATTCTTGCTACCTTGAGGGATCACAATTATGTGTCGAGAGTGCCAGGAAGAATAACAGTGGAAATGTATCAAAGAGATACGAAAATGTGCATTAGTGAGGTGCACGCCACAGGTCTCACTAATGAATCATATTCTCTGCCTAAACATTAGTTTAATAGATGTGTGAGTACATGTGTGAGCCCTGATGTGTGCCAAAGCGTGGGTGGGTGTTTGTCGTGGACAGACTTGCAGCTGTCATGGTGTTTTCTCTTTGATGCTGGGTGGTAAATGAGCAGCAGCAGATGATGCTGCCACAAGTCATCACAGCAAGTCGCCAGCAAGGAGAAGGTCCAGCAGAGGTCATGGCCTTGACCCATAAAAGGAGTGTCTTCATGCAACACCTGCCAAAGGAGCAAGGCAATATAGTGTTTATAAGAGGGACTACAGTTTTCGGCTCATGTGTGTGATCATGTGTTTATTGCAGAGTTTATTATGTATTAAACCTTTTAAAGATTCAATCGTTTTTGAGACGTTTCCCATCTGCACTAAATATACAGAGACTGAACTTTTCATCTCTCAGAGAAGCGTAACTTGTATCATTTTAGAGGTTTATATAAAGTAAGACAGCAGGAAGTAAGCTATTTTTTTAGTATGGTTTCTCACTCACTATGTCTGTCTAAACACATGAAATATTGCAGCTGAAATTAGATTCAGAAGCACCGATGCTCTTTCACACCCCACCCTTATCCAATGCATATACTCCAGGAATGGTTTGCTAGTAAAGTTTTAATGCAAAAGCACACTGCAACTGCTTCAGAATAATCAAACCAATATTATCTGATGTTGGAAAATCAGAATTTATCACATTGCTTCACCAGACCTTTTTCACTAGAAACCATTTGGTTTGACTTTATGGTTTTAGAGGTTGTATCCCTTGTTACATGCATATGTAATTGTTTACACAAAAATAACTTGACATAGTTTAGCTTAGCAATTCAACAGCGTATTACCCCCACCTCTCATTGCCACAGCAGATACTGCTCAAATGACTGTAGGAATAAGTGTCATTGTGTTATCTGTAATCTCAGGAATACTTCTTATACTCCAAATTCACCTTTTATGTGCTGGCATGTTAATATTTATAAATGTTTTGTGTCTGAAAAAGCAGAATCTATATGTGATGGTTAGTGTTAACATGTTTGTGATGCCTGTTTATGCTAAGAGCTGAGCAGTATTACCATTACTGGCTCCATAGTAGCAGCAGCAAACTAAGATTTGGTGCATGCTAAAAGAAACAAGCAACCAGTACTTGTAACAAAATAATTAAATCTTGAAATAAACATTCACTTCGTTTTCTTCTCCAGGGACACCGGCTTAGTCACACAAATACTTCATGCTTTCAGAGCATGAATGTTACATTATTTAAACAAACCTCTCATTGCTCAACATCATTGAAACCATGGGAGGAAATTATACTTCCGTCTGATACTCACAAACCAAAACACATTTAGTTATAATTTTATATGTTCATATACCATCGAAACTGCATTCTGCACCCAAATACTATAAATAGCTTTTTTGCTGCAAATATTCATGTTCATTTAACCTTTTACATCACATGATTGGTGTCAGCAGAGGCCAATTAAATGGCAAATTCTGTGGCAGGAAAACACATACATGTCAGATGCTTTCCTTGTGGGTGGGGTTGTTTGTACAAGAAAGCCGACCCAAAGAAACAATTATGAAAGCTGGTTTCTCACAATGCAGGAAAACATGGCAGACAAAAACCCAGAGTAATGACAGCACTTCAGTGCTCCCTTCTCTCAGGGTATTGGTTATGTCCACTATTGTATTATTTAGCCTTACATAATCTCAAGATCTGGGAGGAAATGACATTAGACAATAGAATTGATTTAGTTATCGGCCTTCTCTTTTACTAAAGATGGGAAAGACATAAACTCAATTTGAGCTGTCACAAAATTGTTTTTATAGTATTATCACAGACAAATGTATCAAGCTGAGGGAGAATGCTGACCAAAACTAAGGGAAAATCAAATTTTGGTGAAGTGATTGACCATTGAAGATAATGCTTCTTCGGGTATGGCAGATCTCAGGGGCTAAATGTCCAGCCATTACAGGAGCTCCACACAACACCTTGCATCTATGTAATGAAAATGTGATATTAGAGACATCAAACAGGTGTAATTGGCAGTGCTGTTTTACAGAAAACCATTACAAACAAAGAAACAACATAGCCAAGGGAACAACACAATTGTTACAATTTGATATTTTGCTTTGGTTTTCTTTGAGATTGCATTAGTTTTTAAACGTGTTGGCTATCAGCACTCGCGGCACCTTGGCATTCATTAGTTCACAGCACTGTGGGAATTTATTAGCTATAGCTGACAACACATAAACAGCACTTGTAGAGCTCAGGTCCAACTGAATCAATACTTTCACAGTACTGGGAAAAGTAGCTAGATGCACGGTGGCATTTGTTAACACTTTAAGATTTCTGCCCTCTAATGATTTTGATTAATGCACATATTTTATTAGACTGCTGCTTCATTTGAATGTAGTAGCAGCTATCAAATAGATGATGAATAGTTGCACAGTTTAAAGATAAGTACAATAAGTAAATCCATACGGCTGGTATGCTCATCAGCTTCGTAAATGCATCCGTTCGCATTGGTCCATTATTCCTAAATAGTCAGAAAGTTCAACCTGATGACTAATTATAGGAAGTAACAGTCTGATAATACTAGACTCCTAATTAACAATATCAATTTGAAACACAGTAACTCTGAACAGTAATACCAGTAATAAAGTGAAATGATTCACAATCAATGTAAATCCTTAAGCACCGGTGTCCTGAAGATAATCAGGCTTAGTCAGATGTTTCCTTTATAATAAAAAAAAATTCTTAGATGAGCTCTACAGCTGCTTGTTAGTGTTGCTTGTCAAGAATAACTAAGCTGCAGGAGGGAAACGAGCAGAATACGAAGCTGCACTAATGAGCTTCATTATCAGTCAATGATTTTAAGAGGCTTTGTTAGGATATTCACAAGGGAAATGAATTAGCAAAATTTAGATTAGAGTACAACAGTACTTCATGTCTAATACCCTTTGATGCATTAGGTTGTTGAGTATCCAAAGAAAGAAAAGAACATGGAACAAAAGTGAGGATAGGCTACACCAAGAAGGCAGGTTAGTTTTTTTTTAATTATAACTAAAAACACAAACAACATCAAAGCTATTCTGATGAGCAGAGTGTGTCACAAGAAAGTTAAGATAATGCTAATTTCTACCAGCATTTTATATATAATGTGGCTGTGTTTATGAGTCATACTCCTGTTTTTGCACTCCTCCTTCTTCAACCGCCTTCTCATATCCTTTGCCCCTCCCTTTCAGACACCATCTCCCCCTCCATTTCTCACCACGGCAGTAGTGAGCACTGGATCCATGCTGCATTACAGAAGCCTTCTAATCTAATTGTTTTGTAATGCAGGAATTTTGCTCAGGATGACTCATAACTTGGCAAAAAAAAAAAAAAAAAAAAAGCTTGGATGTACCAGAAATGTGAATGAGTGCAAAATAACAAGCTGTAAACTCAAACCAAAGTAGAATATCCTCTACATCTAGGGCTTTTTCACTTTTCCATCCTAGCCCATTTTGCTGTTTTCCACCAGTCTTACTCCTTCATGATTTTCTTTTTTTAATCTCTTTTCAGAGGATATAACTTAATGAAAGGCTTCTGCAAATTGCAACTGTTGATTGTGAAGGAGATATATTACATTCAATCAAAGCTCAGTTAAACTGCACATTTTTATACAATTCTCAACATTTAGTGCAGCTCAGCAAATAAACAGCAAATAACTAGCTTATATAGGTGAAAAAAATAAAAACTAAGAAAATGGAGGAAATTATGTTATTACCACAGAAGTGATAGTGAGTTCATAAAGTATCTAATAGTTCTTAACTTAATTTACCTTAATATATCTTCTGCAACTGCGAAGTAACAGCATTAGGCTTGGCAAAGCTCTGAAAGGGGCCTAATCTATATGAAACTTGTCCACACAGCCTTCACAATGGAGGAAAATAAAACTAACGACAGATATCTGACCTTTGTCTGCAGTTGGAAAGGCTTCAGTTGACATAAAGCCCATCTTTTAATGACTACAGCTATTGCGGGTGTAACTCAGCTCCAGTCTGCAGCAATAGAAATATAACATGAAGACAACCCTGCTCATCAGCAGTTAGTGTGGTGGGCTTGGCCCTGCAAGAGTGGGAACACCTTATTCTCTTTTTAGCAACATGTTTACCAACTGTAGCACCTCACACAGAGGCTCTGAAACTGACAGCATCAATCCACAGATAAAAAGACATGCAACGGATCGATTTTACCCGACTTCGAGACAGCTCACAGCTCACACTCAGTCCAGCTGTGGAGTACGGACTCCTGCCATCCAGTCAAAAATGATTAATTATTCATCCAGAAAGTTGTGCTTATTGGTAATTATGATCAATCACAGCCTGTAAAGTAAAATGTTATACAGTCCCCTTTTTAATAATGAGAAGTATTAGAAGGTGCATTTGGATTTATATCGTCCCACATCTACATTTTAATGTTTTTCTTAATTTTTTGTAATGAAAAAAACTATCTACCCCTTCCTCCGCATTAGGATGACACATGAGCTGATGGGGTTTAAAAGAGTACAAGACAGTAACTGTATTAGTTGTACTTACAGCAGCTTCTTCTGCTGATAAGGATGTGATGATGCTCATTATTCCTAAGCATTAGCCTGTCTCATGCTAAAATGCAACCTAATTGTGTGCAGCTAGCAGGGCACTCGCCCACAATGCAAGTACAGATTAGCATATCCCTTAATAAAGAATTTGCCGGTGAGGCTTTTTTGCAACGTTGAACAAGTAAATGTTCTCATTAATTAATATTACACTTTTAATGCAAGTTTCCAAGTTAAAACTATATCTGGTGGAGGCTTGTAGTATGAGAGAATTCAAACATCCTAACTGTTTTTCTGTGTAGATCTGTGTGTAACTTTGCCAGGAAAATCCATTTGATTGAGAAAAACATCCAGACAGCAGAGCTTGTGAATTCAGGAAAGAACAGTTAAGCCTACCTCTCGACCGTTTAAGCTCTTCTGGCAGAGGATATAAAATGGGCATTTTTCTTTTTTTTTTTATGCATTTCACCCTTCTAGATAGCTCGTGTATGTTTAGTATAGCTTCTTTTTAATCTATTACATGATAAATGTCACAGTAGTCACCTGCATCCCAATCTACAGATTAATCTTGCTTAGGACATTCCACTGTGTGACAGGGCAGATTGAGAAAAATGGCTGTTAGCAAGAAAGCATGGGCAACTGCAGCTCGGCTAAACGTCTTGCCTTAACCTCTCCATCTTCCTTTCCCAACCCCTCGCCACATCCCGGCCCCTCCAAACCCACCACCCCATCCTCAATTGCACTGTGGGCTTGTTCTGCTCATCCTTAAGACCAGGTGTTTGAGAGGAGCATGATTTATTGGCCCATTCTCAGCTGTGAGGTATGTGGATATTTGTGAGCATAATTGAGCTGTAGACTCTTATTGTAGACTGTGTGTGAATGTATATGAGTGTGTGCAAAGTGGTGTGAATGTGCTATCTGTCTTTGCTAGTGTTGCCTCCAATTAAAAAATGAACATGTTTGTGCCTCATTAGAATGTGTAAATAGAGGACATGTAGGTCACATGTCATGAAGCAACGTGCTGACAATGAATAGTTGCACGCAAACTCCTGGACAAAGACTCTGAAAAGAAATTGATTTTCTGCTACAGATCGTTCAAACTGTACTTATTAATGAATCTTCTATGCTTTCATTTAATGTGTTAAAAAAAGAAAAACAGAATACAATTTGGGTAGTCCAGGATGTAAATCCATGCATCACCATGCCCATTACATATGAGATGTACTACAAATTTCCCTAGATGTTTATTAAAGCAGAGCTCCTCAGATCTTTTAGGACCAAGCCACTATTTGTGTCCACTGATGTCTAATTACGCTGCATATGAAAATGAACAAATCTGCTCTTTGACATCCATCCACCGCAGAGCAAACCAGCAGGAAACCAAAGCCTATTAGTGTGCTCAGGTCTGGATCTGCTTGGCATGCATCGTATACCTATCCAAGCTCGACTCGTCTTTGAAATCCCACCAGTTTCCCATGTTGTACTTTACTGTGTCCTGTGATTTATGAGGATGCAAAAATAGCACATGTCAGTAGCACTTCTAAATATAACATGCATAAACTGAAAAACTATTAGTGATTTTTATTTTCTTTCAGTGGGTGGACATGTGTGCACATGGATATGCTTGCACACAGGTATGAGGTACTTTGATCAGCTTAACTTTAAACTTCACTAAAGCTGGAGATCAAGTAGAGTAGTACATGATTGATACTCCTCCTTCTCATAGTTTTTGTTGAAATCTTTGACAGTGAAGGCCCACTTGTCCTTATAGTTTCAGAATGTCATCAAAGAGGCCTCTGAGGTTTCAACCTGTTCAGTGATTCTGGCATCTGGCAGCTTTAATACATTTTCCAGATATTTTCATTTATTCACTCTTGGATTGTGAAGTTATGATCAATATAGAGTGTCAATATAAAAAGAAATGACCTTGTGTGTATGTTACTTTTCTTTCTACAGATTCAGATTCCGCTTTGAAAATCTAGCCTCAGAATAAAGAGTTAATACTATCATGCCTTTGTGAATCTAGCATATACTGTATGATACTGCTTTAGCATCAGCATGCTAACATATCAAAAAAGCTAAAAGAAGGTGGTGAAAAGAAAATTATATATCAAAAGTATTTTATTGATAACCGTGATAATTAAATGACAGTTACAGAGTGAATGACTGAGTGAGACCAGATTTTGCAGCCCAGATTTCAGGCCAAGAAAAAGGCACCACATGTTGAACACTGATGAACAATAATTCTCACGTGATCTTTCTCTCAGCAGTAAATATTAAGTAAAATAAAAGCTCAGGTATGTAATTTAGTTTAATTGATTTTAATAAAGAAAAAACAAAACAACGTGACCTTTTCAAAATAAAATTGCATTTGATGAATGTGCATTGTATCGACTTTTGAATGATGTTTGCATTTTGAATCCAAGTCAGTGACTCATTAATCACATGAGTGATATGATCAGAGTAGATAAATGCATTGTTAAACCCCTTAGTAAAGGGATTTAACAAATAACAATGGGGCTGATGTGACATTTCAAAGCCGTGATGGTATATCTGCATTTTTTCACTCCAAACAGGCTCATTTCCACTGAAAATGGAAATAACTAATGTAATATCAGTATTCCAGCAGGACAACATTGTCTGTTTACAAACTACAGACCAGTCACTCCATAGTTATCTTACATTTTAGAGCATTTTTAGAATACTAAACTAAAGTTGGTACGGGTTCAAGGAAAAGAATCCATCACTTGAAAAAATTTAAGCAACAAAGGACATAATTAATGCATTACTTCAAGGAAAAGATGGAGTTTTATGTAGATTTCAAGAAAAAATTGATACAATCAATCATTCAGATTTATCAACAAACTGGATTTGGCTGCCAGTGTCTGACAGACACTGTGGAAATGAAAAAATGTCTGGATGAATAAATATCTGTGTTACAAACCCGTTGCTCACCAGTGAAAAGGATAAGGGCTGTAAAGATTAATCCAACAATAAATCTTTTCAGTTAAAAATTATTTGCTGGTTTTTATGCCTGTGATAAAATGGGCAGAATGACAGCTGACATCACAATCAATCACAACAGCTTGACCTGTTGGCAAATTGCAATATCACCATAGTAAAGAAACAAAAAGCACAAGAGGGTGATATCTGTTTATAAACTAAGAACACATGTTATGCTATGAGAAACCTGTTGGGTTTAGAACAAAGTTACAACACATACAAATCTGAACAGACCCACAGGCCAACAAGCAGGCAGCATGAGGCAGACTGAGCGATTACCACCCAGCTGCCCTACATGTTTGTCAGGAGCATGGTTATATAGCAGATCTCCAGCTGGACAGCAGATGATTGGGCCAATAACAGGTGAGGTCTCACAGATCCAGTCAATCACAGACAGGTGATGGCACAGTTGGGTGTGTGCTGAATTGCCAGCCAATTGTCTAGGAATAAACAAATAGTAATATTTGCGTGATGGGACTGAGGGACGTGTGGAGATCTATCTTTCCCTGGTGGTCAGTATAGGATCCTAAATAACTTAAGATTAAGAAAACATATTTCAAATCTTTAAATGACTTAAATTATCACTGTTAGCTGATGTTTCTGATTTTTTTTTTATCTCATAAACTATTGTAAGAAAAGAACTAATTCTATTAAAAATACATAAAAAATTGATGGAAATAAAATTATGATGTACTGGAAAGCAAACAAACAACTAAAAGGCAGTCCATATCATACACAAAGTCAGATATCTTCATGATACAAATTTTGTTTTTAGAATCAAAATTACGTAAATTTTGTGATGTTTGTTTATTATCATACAGTATAAATCATGCTTGAAGTCAATGTGGCGTATATGAACAGCTTGAGGGACTGAACACCCACATTGTCAGAATAAACCATAGAAAATGATCTTACAACAGTACAAACATGAACAGCATTCATTCTAATTGTTCCTGATAATAATAATGAAAACAAAGTATTATTATTTTACTGTTATGGAATAGAAAAATATACTATTTTGCTATTACTGATTGTGTCATAATCATTGTAATGATTCCTGTTATTGTTCATTCATAAATCTGATAATATATGAGTATATTATAAAGTATGTATGAAGACAAGCTGGCTTCTTCCCACCCTGTTTAAGAGATTTTCTTTCTTTGGGTTTGTCTCTTTTAGTTTTACTTATCTTTTGTTTAATTCCCTGCTTTTATGTAAAAAATCCCTTTCAGTTCAGTTCAATTTAACATGTTGTACGGTGTTTGTAAGCTAACATTTGTCATTATTTCCTGCACTAAATATTGTTTGTTATATTTCTAACCACTCATGTTTTATACACAGATACATTTGGAAGTAATGCAAATAAAGGTTGAAAATTGGGACATTCTTTGTGTGTGTGTGTGTTTACTGCAGGCTTTGTAATATTCATCATAAAACAATACTTTCTCATTTGTCACATTTATTCCTTGGTAAGGATTTTAACATCCAGAGCTTATCTTTTAAAACATGCCTTTTTGTGCAGCATAATTTTTCAACAGGATGCTGTTGATGAAAACTGATGTATTTCTCATGAATGTAGAAGATGAGAAACATTTTAAGTTTTGCCTTTCCTAAACCAAACAAACACTTTGCTGCTACAACCTAACAACAGTGACAGAGTACAAAAGCAAAGAAACCACAGATACTTGACATGCTGTTACAATAACCACACGGGAGTCACTTGGTTTTAATTCTAGCAATCAATTCCTGTTTTCAGATATTGGTTATCTGTCTCTAAATATCAACTGTCTTATTAATCATTCACCTGGCAAGATGTAGCTGTAGATTAGTTACACGAAATAATGTGTGAAATAGTTTGGCCAAGGAAACATGACAAAGAGGAGGAAGCAAGAAAAAAAGCCAAAATCTCATTACAGTCATTTTTAATTAGTATGTCACATAAAAGAAGTAAAATAACCTTTGATGTACATTATCACTTACAAAAATGTAAAAATACAGACTGTAGCATTATTTTTTAAAACATCTTTGGTGTGGCCCTGTGATGGACTGGTGACCTGTCCAGGGTGTACCCCGCCTCTCGCCCGTGTGAGCTGGGATTGGCACCAGCCCTCCCGCGACCCTGTTCAGGGAATGGCGGTAGAAAATGGATGGATGAAACATCTTTGGTGTGTTATTGATAATTTTTTTTTTTTTTGTTACCACATGGCCGTTGCCCTAAAGGCATTTCTTATAGGAGCAATTTCCCATTTTCCAGTGACATTAATAATAGCTTGAGGTGTCCGAGTCAGCCTAAACAGAAAGCTAGTGTGAAAGATCACCTTGTACACCCAACATAGATGCAGTCATGATGTTAGAGGAATATTCTCCAATTGGTTAGTTCATAATCACAATAACAGTTAAACTAAATTTCTTACACAAAGGTGTAGACAAAATGCATAGGTTAAGGAAGAATACTTTAAGAGTATCTGAACTTGTGTCTGTAAAATAGTGACAGTGGATTGTTACAGGATTACAGTCTCATAATGTCCTCCTAAGTAGTTACATTCTTTTTTCTGCTGAAATGTCTATTTTCTCTCAGCTCTTTCTTCTTTTATTGTACTGTACCTGAGAAAGGTATACAACTTTTATAGCTGTATAATGCTACATTTAAAGCCCCGCATATAAATGTGGTTAAATTGATGTTGTCTGTTGCATTAATGTTTGTGTTGCTTTAATGAGAAAGTTTATGCAATTTCTTGAAAATAAACAGAATTTAATGGCTTTTTGTTCCATCTTTTGCCACTAATAGTCTGCAGTCACTATGAATCTCCAGGCCACAGTTGGTAATTTTAGTGCCAAATGGGACTGGCTTGGATCCAGTGCCAGAGGTAGGGACAAGGTCAGTCCGAGTGTTACACATCCATTGCCAAAATCTATCTATCTATCTATCTATCTATCTATCTATCTATCTATCTATCTATCTATCTATCTATCTATCTATCTA
>JBAMHV010000008.1:17181711-17204685 GCA_037177535.1 Pseudomugil gertrudae
TTCCTCCAACAGCTCCAAAATAGCAACGCTGGATAGGCGATATGTTTTAATACTTACTTCCTCTCTCATTCCAAACATGTTAACACGAGGAGGAAATATGTGTTCTCTCCGTCTTATTTGATGACACCTGTCTTCGTCTTGCAACAATCACTGCAGCCATGTGTGTGCAATTACGCATACAAACCGTTTGCACGTCCTTTTGACACGCGTTCTGATATCTTTTTTTGAATGGTTTGATGTTTATATATTTTACATTTAAGGTTTTCATACAGATTTAAGGAGCTAAGCCTGCATCTGCATAGTCTGATAAGCAAATGAGAACCTGTGATGTAGGCCATCCCACACATGCCTATTGGTTGAAATAAGACCCAGACTCCGAAGGAGGACCCGCGGGTCTTCTGAACAGAGAAGACACACTCTGGTTCCTCAGGTTTTTAAGATAAAGTTTTAAGATACAGTTTTTAGATGTAGTTTTAAGATACAGTAGTTTTTAAGATGCAGTCTAAGTTTGAGATACAGTCAGAACAGAGTCTAATCTAATCAAGATTCAGATGAGATGAGTTGCAGTTCAGCTCCGTTCCAGATTGGATGCGGCTAGAGGATGGACCTAGAACAAAAGTTAGCCATGCTTGAAGCTTGTCAGAGCACATGGCCAGAGACCATGGTTCCATCTGAGCAACCCAGACGATGAACTTTCATTTCATCTTTACTGTAACTACGTTTTGAGCCTCCAGAGTGAGTTTCTATTTTTCCACAACTTCAGTTTTTCTCCACATGCAAGCAACCTCTTCAGACACTTTTATGGACTTTGGCCAGAGTTGTTTCCTGCCTGATCGCCATGAGCACACCATCAAACCAGCTGAGAGGATGAAGCCTGGAGCCTGCGGAAGAGCCTATAGTGACGGACCTCTCCATCGGACCCTTTTTGAGCACCAGAACGGATCAACCAGCATTTTGAGCGTCCACACCACAGATCTGAACCCAGTCCAGCCCACAGGTTGTAGCCTCAACAGGGTCATCAGTTCTGGAAGAACCCCTCCTAACAAACCCAGCTTCCTCTGATGGTGATGGTTTGGCGAGTCATGATCTTCCCTCCACAGGCCTCAGTCCTTACCTCATGGTCAGTTTCTGCCTATCAGATCCAGAGATCTGATTCCCCGTTTCCCTCAGACATTAATAATAAACCTCACAGTTTATTTAATTTATGTTTAACCCGTCACACAGTGGCATTTTTTTAAGAAATACCATCTGATCAGCACATCATCACAGTTTTGGTTTATGTTCGTTTTTCTTGTTTGTTTTATATTTTTCTTATTTTCTTTATCTTAGTTTCCATATTTTATTTTATGTTTAACCTTTAGATTAGATACATAAATGTTCAGTTTATTTACCTGGTCATTGTCTGTGATTTCCTTTGGTTCTTGATCTAGGTCAATTCAAACAGAACTCATGAAAAAGCATCTAAGACTGATTATTTAACTGATTAAGTAATTTGATTAATCAAATTGATCAATTATTTATTCATTGATTAAATCACTCTACCAATGACATCAAAGGTTTCCTTTTTAACCTTAGCTTATCCCGAAAGGCTAGAAGTTAAAAGGTTGTGCTCCGAGGTAAATATTATTAATGTTAATATTTCATATTAATATTAATTTATGATGCTATAAAGCTACACCGTTGTTCTTTTTGGTCTGTTGCACACATTTCTTACCATCATCTGACTAACTCACTCTGTCACCGTCCTGCCCTTACCCTATGACTAATCATTCTGTCATTACAGAAAACTAGTTTTAATTTTATTTTATTTTATTTGCTTCAATTCCAACTGGATACCACCTGAAGTGGTATCCTTTCTGGCGCATCAGTAAATGCTTTTCTATATTTTTTGTAAGTTTAAATTCTACTAAATAAACATCAACACAGTCAGGCTGAGTGGAAAAAATAAAAGACCAACTCAAAATTATGATTCATGTCAAACCACTTGACACCTGACTTGACATATAAACACAGAGCACATTCTGCCACATTTACTTTACTTTTATTGCCAGCAATCTTCCTGCTTGTCTTACTGTAAAGAATACATTTTACTGCCCCCCTTCTTATGCGAGCAAAAACGGCAAGTCTTTGGCAACAGCTGGAAATCATTTGGAAGTTTGTTTTAGGGCTTTGTTTTGTTACTGGTTCTTTATAACATTAGTGTAGAAATAGCTTTGGGTACTGTGTTTTCTGATGTGTGGTTTTCTTTTGTTGTTATTAAAATATTGTTGAGAAGATATTGTATTTTAAGAAGAGTTTTTTTATGAATGTTTTTTTTGGTTTTGCATATTTATTTTGTGGAGTTTTCTCTGTTTTGTTTTTTTCTCTTGTTTTGCTCTTAGAAAGGTTTAAAACTCTACAGGCTTTGCTGTTACGTTTTGGTAAAATCACTGATCTCCTGAAATACATGTTTTTTTTTTTTGTTTCTTTTATTTGTTTTTGTCATTCTGTTTGTCGGGCTTGTTTTGTATGTTACCAAAACTTCATTCAAAGCTGAACCACTACTGTTTGTTATTACAGTTTTATCTGTTTAACTGCTAGCAGGTGCATATTTGTAGAGAGAAAACTTTTAAACACAACATTTTGTACACTTGGTTCATGTGTGGAACAGGATTAATGTTGACATGATCAGAAATCTTCACCATCAGGATTTTATTCTTAGAAGCTGTAATTACAAACTATTTCAATGCATGTGATGTCATCCAAATGATAAATCTCTGGGCTAAACTGGGTCAGGGACAGAAACCTATTATTAAACTTATGCTTATTAATATAAGCATGTGCGGTGAGTCATGCTGTATGAGTAGATCAGGACATGTGAGACATTTTTGGCTCAGGTCTTTGATGATAGATTTTCATTTAAACAGTTTATCCATTATGATTTTTTCTTCTCTACTTCATTCACAATGTTTTATAATTTAATTTGTGGGTGTGCTGTGTCACAAAGCCACAGTCCACAGACCTAACAAGAGTTTCTCTGCACAGAACATCCTATTCCTGTACTATAAAAAACACCTTGTTGTAATCTAGACTTTCCTTCCACATGTGGTTGATAAGACACCATTAAACAATGTGTTGCTGATTTAAATAAAATAAATAAACACAAATAAAAACTTAATCAGGTTTGTCAATAGGGCAAAAACAATAATCACAGTTTATCTTTTTGTGTTTTCACATGTCAACAGCTCTGCCAGTCCATGCAAACGTTGGCTGAATGCTTCTGCTTAACATCCATCTCTTCTATTTTGCTGTGGATGGAATGACAAATGTTTACCTACCACCAGTTTCCCACATACTCATTGACTAGTTATACCAGTAACCTTTTTCTTTTTTTCCGCTGACATTTTTTAATCCTTAAAGACCCAACCCATCAACACATGGTAAGAAGGTCAATTTTTTTTTATTATGAGGTCTTTATTTGTCCCTTTAACAAAATATATGAAAACTATATAAAAGTATAAAATAGTTCAAGGGATATTTACCATTTATTATGATGTGATAGGTCAAAATTCTTATCGTGTAATTTTCTGCTTTCTGGTGTCCATTAAGACAGATATGAAGACAAAAATCGGACAGTGTTCAACAGAATTTTAAGCAAGGTTTTTACCATCAAGTGATGCAAAATGTCTGAGAGAGTAAATGTACATATGTCACGCTCAGTGTCATCTTATTTTAAAAAAGTAATTAGTTACAAATTACTTTTCCCAAAAAGTAATTGAGTTAGTAACTCAGTTACCATACAGTAGAAGTAATTAGGTACCCAGCAAAGTAACTGACATTATTGTTCCAATGTGCTATTACGTATAACATCTATGAGGTTAAATGTGTCTATAGTAACCAAACGAATATTTTTTTTTAAACTAGATAAGTATTTTAAAACATTTGGTATTTATTTGAACTCAACTCTTCACAACCCCACTCATATGCATAGAAATAAAATGTATTAAAAAAATGTATTGAAAACACTGGTCATGCCAGGTTCTTATGGGTTAAAGTTGTGTCTGTGTCCAAGAATATAAGCCTTTAAATGAAGAAGTACCAACTTAAAGTTAGACATCCTTTTACTGGGATTCATTGCACTTTACATCAGGATTTAGAGAATTGTTCTTTATACTGCAGTTGCTGTTCTACTCGATGTCAGGCCTGCATTTGACACAATCAACCTAAAATCTTACTAGATAAACCAAAAAGAACTGGATAAAACTACACAGCACTGCAGTTGAGTCTTATTTTAAAGACAGGAACTTATTTGTTACCTTATTTGTTAAATTTGTGCAAACTACCTGTGGAGTTCCCCAAGGCTCTACTTTGGTGCCATTGCTGTTCAACATCTACATCCTCCCATTTACTCAAATTATGAAAAGCAACAAAATATGTTACTATAGTTACACTGGTGACACACAAATGCACATAATCTCACCAGGAGACTATAGTCCAATCCAAACTGATCAAATGCATTAATCAAATTAAAGATAGGAATGGGCAGAACTTCCATCAGTTTAATGAAGACAAAATAGAAATTAAATTGGAGGCAAGAAAGAAATATTCAAATTCAGCAGGCAATGTAGCTTTGGACAGCTACATTAAAAACTAATGACAAAACAAGAAACCTTGGTTTAGTTCTGGACTCAGACCTAAATTTCAGCATCACATTAAAACAGTTGTGAAGATTACATTTTATCACTTTGTCTCAACAGGATTTTAAAAAACTTGGCCGTACATTAATCTTGAGTAGACTGGACTACTCTAAAGCTGTTCTTGCAGGTCTCCCTAACTGTTAATTCCTCAAACTGAAATTTTTATTTGAAGCATTTTCCCCTCTCTTCTTCCAATCTCTTTCTTTGTCTTTTAACGTTTTATTTTGCTCTCTGCCCTCTACTGTAATGCTTTAAGGTTTTTTGCTAAGCACTGCGAATTGTCTTTTACATTAAATGTGCTATACAAATAAACTTACCTTGCCTTAAAGTCAAAAAATTACAATCCTTTAATTATAAAAGTGAGTTTTGTCATACCAGCTCTTGATGAAAGAAGCAATACATCTGCTATTTCAGTTAAGAACTGAAAGCAATCATTTGCCTCTGCTGTGATGACTCAGAACTGCACATTAATGTCCTAAATGAGCAGATAGAAGGCATCTGTCTGGCAGAGTGCTGATTTTTACACTTAACTCATCACTAATAGTTTTGCCTTTTGCCAATATGTGACAGTCAGTATTTCCCCATATGGCTCTGAAAATGCTCACAAGCTGCTGTCAGTCAGTGAAGATGCCTCCCACACCAAACAGTAGAAGTGTTATGGGCCTGCCTGCATCACACATCCTGCAAAACAGCAGCAGATGGTGAGAATTCTGGATCCACAGACACCTCTGTGTCAGTGACAGCTGTTTCTCAGTACGTGTCCAGTTCCTGTGCATTCAGCCACTGACCAGGGAAATAACCTGGGTTATGAGATTCATAGTCACCCACTTCTCTCTTTGCACAGCTTTTTTTGTTTGTTTGTTTGTTTTGCAGATCACAGATGTTTGGTCATCAACACCCACCCTTTAGTTGATCATTAATTAAAGAATGAGGCCAGACTCTACGTAGGTAAAGAATCTTGTAGAGGACAGCAACACAAATCTTCTTCTACTATAATAACAAAGATGTTTCTTTCCTTTGTATTTTACTTATCAAAGTAGATTAATAATCACAGTTCATCTAACAATAAACCAAGTTCTGCAGATTTCTATTTGTGTCTGAAAGTAGATACAAACTCTAATCCTTAGGGAACAATCTGAACTCACGATGTAGTCATAGCTAGAAAATCGCCAGGTCTGAGCTAAAGCTTAAAAATATTTTTGTACAATTACATCTGTATCCACAAAAATCTCATTTTTTTATGATATATTAGCTTTGTGAAGCCATGTTAATAAACAATGCTATACAGATGTTGCCTGTCAAAGCCTTAAGAATAAAGCCTGTTAATTAAGGAACTCAAGGCCACATCTATCACCTGCTTGAGTTACAATCAATTTAGCTTAAGAAATTCAGTATCTGAACCAACTGAACAAGCCCATCTGTAAAGCCATGTGTTTTTTAGTCACAGCAGCGCACCTTCAAACTTCAAACTGAATTGTGGCATTAGGAAAATCTCAAAATGTATTGAGCATATATTTTTGTCATGTTGCCTGCACCTTTTCTCTTCTCAGATGACATGAACTCAAATCTCCTCCTTGATCTTTTCTTTCTTGTGTGTTTTCGATGTTGTCAGTTGTCTGTTTTACACTCGCGTAGGATGTGTGACAAGTGGTATAAGGAGCAAAAAAAATGTGTTAATGATTGAGTTCTGTTAGATACTATTTTTAGCATGGACATGTTGTGCAGTTTATGACATAAAATAGATTCAGTGTTTTGCAGCTTGTTAAAATCAGTAGACTTTGCTGTTTTTCTTACTTTTTCTTCATGTTCATGAAACTTGACAAGTAATATGGAAAGTAAGCGAGAAGGTTGCAAAACCTTCACTAACTGTTGAATTGCATCACTAAACACTGATTCTTATTTTCGCCAGGTTCAAGGTCCCAGGTCCCATTTGCACAGTTTTTTTTTTTGCACAGAGACAAAGATACACCATATGGGGCAGGGGTCTCTAAATCCGATTCTCGAGGGCCAGTGTCCTGCAGGTATTGCAAGTTTCCCAACTGAATCACATCTGATTCAAATCAAAGTGATTGCTTATCTGCTTGTTGTCAAACTCTACAAGCTTGGTAATGACCCATTCATTTGAATCAGGTGTGGCATGGAATACCTGCAGGAAACCGGCCCCCGAGGACCGGATTTGAAGATTCCTGATATAGGGAAACAATGCAATCCAACCACAGGTTCTAGGCAATCTGCTACACTTGTACAGAGATGCAGCAAAGGAGATCTAATGGCCCCTGCAGGAAGGCTACGTCGACAACTGTCAGGAGCACCAGAGACAAGCAAGTTAAATAGAAAAGATCTAAAATAATACCAGAAACAACACAGGGAAAACTAACTGAAAGTAGAATTGGTAAATAAACCTCAACACAGTGACTCTGTCAGCATGCAGAATACAGGATGTGAGGAGTCTTTTAAACAAAGATAATGTGAATGTGACCCCACCTACACAGATCAGAGGCAAGCCAGGGGGTGCCTGGCGATCGGCCTGAGCACAGACACCAGCCACCGCACTTCTTATTGACAGAGGGAGGCCCAGGCCACAGGACACATACTGGCACCAGCTGCCCAGGGCAGAAAGAGCGCAGGCCCCAGGGTCCCTAGAGCCTTGATAGCTACCCCCATGCCCACAGGCAGGAAGCCTGAACGTCTATGAGGAACGTGCCCCCAGAACTAGGTTGCGCAGTAATTTATAGGTGGATTGAGTCCTAACCATCACAGTGTTTTCTAAAAAATGTCTTAAAAACTGTTTAAATGAAATGCCTGATCCTCATATTCAGCAGTCGTCTCTCCATTCTTTAATGCCAGTCATTTAACTAAGCTCAGAGTAATTATGGGCAGTGTGTTTGTTTGTATTTGGAGACATCTTTAGCGCTTCGCTGTCATTGCCATGTTGTTCACTGAATATCTCAGTAATGACTGTGCCAGCATGATGATGTCACTGGACTGGCAGTAGCTGCCAAACCTCAAAACAAACAAGCACGAGATGTTTGAGAACACAAAGAGAAGTAAGTGGCAGAAATTAAATCAGTGTTTCAGAGTTTTCAGAATGAAGAATTTGTGTGGCATTTAAGGTGGAGATTTTATAATGTGATGTCTTGAATGTGTCGAGATATTGATTATGCTTTGACTGTTAAAAACTGTGACTGGGCTGTAGCTGTGTACTGTAGATGTGTTCGACTCCTGCAGAGAAATACAAGAATATGATTTATTTAATAATTTAATCAGTTAATATGCTTAGTCTCGACTAGAATTTTCTACAAAATCTCACAGTTAACAACGTATTAAACTCCCATAAAATTTGATACATTCTGGGATGTAGTTTTCACTTATATGGAAGCAAAGCAAAACCTGCATATAGTCCGTTTCCATTTTATTATTTCCTGCTAGATTAGGTTTTAGAAAATATCACAAGCTGCTATAAGTAGATCATCTTACCATGCTGCCAACGTATTCAACATATACAAAATCATATTTTTCTGTCTTACTGACAGCAAATCTGATGCAATTTGCAGAAATACAGAAAAGCACACGGAAACAAAAGAAGTCTTAAACTGAATGTCATTACTTAAATTTAATAATTGTTAAATAACCTCCCAGATGTTATGTTACTGTTGCAGAATAAATTGTTTTTGAAGATAAATAAAAGTCTGAATTTACACAAGGACAATATACGTTAAACAGCACATCAAGATCAATGTAAATGTAACTGACTAAAAGATTCATTTTCGTTTCAGTGTTTTTGCCACGTGAAAGCAGGCATGCTTCCAGAGTTTAGAATTTCACATTTAGAGATGACTGCTTGTAACTTGGTAACAACAGAGCTGATTGCTTCAAAATGAATATTGACTAAAGATTATTTGTAATTATTGATTCATGTTAAGCAATTTCTTTGAAAGCCAGAATAACGCCTGACTTGTGCACCTGAATACACATATTAATGCTTTTCCTTAAAACCAGAAAGTTGTTCGGCATCCCTCTTAAAAAGTAACTAATGAGGAACAAATTATTTAGAATATGCTTAAAAGAAATCTACACTTGGGGCAAGCCACTGCATAGATGGTATTATTGGAAACATTGTAAAGAAACCAATTAAGACTAATAACCCAATAAAGCCAAGCCTTTATATCTCATGTATCAATAGGTGTGTGAAATAATGAAGACCATGCAGACACTGATGTGAGAAAAAAGGATGCTGTAATAATCTTTGTTAGTTTATATGAACTTGTTAAGTCAAAAAGAGTCAACTAATAATGAGTCTCATGGTAGCCTAGCTTAAAATGGGATATAAGACAAATAACAGCTTGAAATGCTTCTGTATTTACTGAAAGTCTTTTTAAAATCTATATCAGTATCTCGGGCTTCATCTAAAAGAAATTTACGGCTCTAATGTCACTTTAACCAGCTTTGCAAGTATTATGATTAGGTTAAGGGCATAAAAGTTCAATTAATTTTGTTCTGTAGTGACTAATTACATAGAAATGCAATATACAGAATGTTAGGGTGTTTCAGAAATATACTGTATCAGTCATTATAACAAAGAATTCCTGATGGGAGGAGCTACGTCAATGAAAGGAATGATGGAGAGAAAAAACCTAAATGGTGCATTTCAGATGCCATACCCCAGGGAACACAGCATGTCACTCACAGGTGTGAATGAAGAGCCTGGTTGGTTGCCTCACCTCCCTGTGTTTCCCACTCGCATGTCTTCTTATCACACAGCTTCTTTTTTTATATATTTTTTATAGAGCTGCCGCAGACAATTCACAAAGAGTTGTATTGTTCGCTGACAGGCACTTCCTTTTATTTTGAATACGTGTGAAACACAGGAAAAGCCTGTGCCAGCTTTGTGCATCAGCCTCTTAAAGCGAACACTTACCTTTTTGGTCTGCGTGCATCTATGACTCTACCTCCAGGATCTCTACATTAAAATGCTTGCACGTTTGAGAGGTTTGCAAGAGTAGAGAGGGAGAAAAATCTTTTTCTCTTCACACTGAAAAAAAGAGTTCTCTACCAACTTTATCTCCTGCTATTTTCCATCGTCTATAAAGCTTGCTATGCTAGAATTGTGCCCTTAGAAGCAATATTATTTAATCCCCCGGTCTTTGCCAAAGGTATGTTCAGATATGAAACCATTTCCCACCACATATGCACATCCTGACAGACATATGCAGACGCACACTCATGTAGCATTCAATAAAAAGAGTGAGGAAAGATAACATCACCACAAGCTGTGTGTCAGTGTGTAAATTTGACTCACTTGAGTACAACCCATGAAGTCTGAACCTGACAGGCATCTCTCTCTGCCCTCCACTGCTTTTCCATTCATTACCATTCATCTCATTCAGGAAATCTGTCACAACTTGTGAGACGTGAGGGTAAAGCAAGTGGAAAGGACTCCAACAGTGGATATTGGCAGGGGAAAGGAATAATAGGCTGTCTTTTCCCTTCATTTGGAGGCAGGTGAAAAGGATGAAGATGAGAATTAAAAGAGTAGGAACATATTTTTTTGCACAAATCTCACACTGAGTTTTCACATCCAGCTGCTCCAGCAATGATATATAATTCAGTTTGCACAACCTTGCCCCAAAGCAGGATGAGCTTTGTAAGTGAATGAGATACAAGAACAATGGAGACAGGTGGTGAAGCTGTAATGTGCTGGTTTGTGCACCTCACCCTGAACTCTGGATGTTAGCAGGCAGGACGTTCGGATGCTTAAGTGCATAAAAACAACACAAATAAAAAAAGAGAGATCTTTAACCAAAATGGCCTTCTGAGTAAACCTCAGAGAACTCAACATTCTCTTACGTTCAAAAGCCAGCTTACTTCCCGCTATGGCACACTCCCCCTGCCACTCTCATCTGCAGGAACATTGAGAAGCATGATGGAACCAACGGTTCTCTGCACAACCCTTTTGGAGAAACATGCTGGGAGAAGATAGCTTTAAAGAAATGTGTTTGATGTTGAACAACACCAGGCGTGAAGCTCCAGGGATATTTCCCATTAAGTACTACTGACTAAAGGGAATGGGAGTTCTGAAGATAAGCATGTTTACAATGAGTGCAGACAAATTAAAGTGTGTTACTCAATGATGATGATGGATTTAGATGGAAAGAAGACCTGATAAATATTATCAAAACAAGGGTGCTTTCTGCCAATTGTTCTTGATTCTCAAGTTTGACGTTTTACTTCCGACTGGAGAATTCAGATCATTTTCCATGGTGCTCTAGACCTTTTATTGTCTCATTAGGCTAACCCACATTCATGATTACTGATGTTTGCTTGAAAGGAAGTGTGTTTGCATTCTATTGTGATATGATCTAAGCAATATTTTACTATTAAAAATTAATGACAGTTCTGTGAATCAGCAAAATGGGAACCCACAGCACAAAACAGGGAATTATATCTGCAGTTCCTCATATGAATGCTCGCATTTTAGGATCTTTCATCTTATTTTGTTGCTTTTATCCACTGTGACATCCATCTAACATTCAACATTCAGATGTTTTCTTCACGGAAAAGCTGTAAAACACCAGCTGCTCTTTTCTGCATTAGAGGCAGGCAAGTTACAGAGTGCAGAACATTGTGGAAGATAAAGCAGGATTAGAGCTAATGTCTACGGTCCTGGAGATCACAGATGAAGACTGAAGCTGATTGTTGTGTTTCCAGCAAACAGGAAGAGTCATTAATCCAAATCAATAATTGCTTTATATTAGCTATTTTAAATCATTTTACAAAGAAATTAAATATAATGGTAATGACACTGATTTGTTATTACTTCATGTACCTTAAAATATGCAAAAAGACTGTATCTTTTCCTGATTCATGTGTCTTTATTAGATACTGTTTTCCATAAAATGTTTATTAAGTTTGTTGGTCATTAGAATTAAAGCTGCTGATGTGTTTCAGGTTATTTGCATGTTTTATTATAAGTTTATTTCTTGTGTTTAATTTTGTGGGAGTCTTAGTCTGTAGTCTCAGACTTAGACTGTACCTCCATTATATTGTAAATTATTAGACGACGATACAGGCCTGTTTGGCCGTATGTATTATTATTATTATTAGATTATTATTACACAAAGACAAACTTCTTTGTCTGAGCTAATCTGTGTATTAGAGCTCCAAAAATAAGAAAATAAACTGAAAGAATTTAAACATATTAATACTAATTTGGACTTTGATCATTAGAGCAACAATTGAAGCGTGTTGGGTCAATATTGGCAAACTATATTTTATTAATTCTTTCATTTTCTGCTTAATTGTGTTCAACGTTTCAGGGCCCATTTAAAAATCCCCACTTAGCTAAAAATGAGTGTTTTTCTACAGTGGGAGGAAATTTTTCAAATCAAAACCTGTAACAAAATCACAGCATTTGATGACCTAAGAATAAGAGGAATTGAGTTATTTTTTCTTGCCTTGTATGCTGAGCATCTGGTCCAAAAAAAAAGATAGCTCATCATTCGGATTTGTACAACTTGGAAAAACAAACTGAGAAAATTTTGTTTAGCCATTTTCCTTCCTGCCAAATGGGCTCATAATAAATGATGAATAGTTTTGTGGTCACCCATGATTACTCAAGCAGCACAGGTAAAGTGTTTCCCTCTAAGCCAGAAGCATCTCTTGATCAGTGGTCCATGTCTTCAAACATTCGCCCACGTCTCCTATTTTCCTCCTCCCAGTTGCTCCTGTCTCTCTCTGTGTCTTGTGCTGCTCCCAGAGGGGCTGCTGTTTGCTGCAGAGTGCCTCCCGCTCTGTGGTAGATGTGACAGAGATGGGATTTGGAAGAGTGGGAGATTAGGGGCTCACTGGTGGCAGCAATCAAGTTTCATTGCAGGCGTGACCAGATTGGCCCTCTCCCTAGAAAACTAAATTAAATAAATAAAAAAATAACTGACTACTAAATAATTTATTAAGTGGAACTTAAAGGGGGTGGGGTACAGTGGGAGGATGATTGCATTATTGCTGTTTGGGCCTCTCTTGTGAGTTTTGTATTCTTAACCCGACATGCAAAGGAGGTTTGGGAAGAGGGAGGAGGGGGAACATTTATACAGTTGATAAATAAACACATGCATACAGTAAAAGGAGGACAGAAATTGTAAATCACCAGCAATGGAGCCACATTACTTCTTCTTGTACACTTCTGGCTTTACAGGCTCATTAAACACATGGCTACAAAGAAAAATGGGTGTGGCTATAGCAGAGAGGGCGGATGTGGGAATCCTCCCTGGAAAAGCCCTGAACACAACCTTCCCTTCCCCCTCTGGCACTTTACAAATGATTAAGACATGTCTAGAAGCAGTGGCAAGATTATTACATTGTGTGTAAAGTGGGAGCCATAGGATGCCTGTGTGGGCTTGAAATGTAGTCAATCTTTCCTTCCTCACACACAAGACACCAACAAATAAGAACCAACCCTCCTCAAAAATCAAGATCACTTGTTAAACCAGAGAACTGATGCACGGAACAGGGAAGAGGTGATGCAGCACTAAGAGGAGAGAGGAGTCAACTTTTATTGATTCAAGCATTAACGTACATTATGTACAAATTGGTGGAGGGTGGCCCCTCATGTGTAGTCCACTTCTGTGCAAACAAAGTGAAGCATTTGTCTCACTATCCACTTGTGGGCATATGAGAGCTTGCATATCAAATTGAATTTATTTGTGAGTACACTTGCTTTTTTTTTGTTTGTTTGTTTGTTTGTTTTATTGGACATTTCACAAAACTCATTTGCACAAACTCACATGTTTTAGGGGGACAAATTGTAGAATCACTGCTTTTCATAGGGACCAAGGTTGTTTTTCTTTATGGCAGCTGAAAAGTTAGCAGGGGGGTAGTAAAGGATGGAGGTAATGTGCATTTCACACAGGTAGCTCAGACTGACAATTGACAATCTGTCAGGCTTTTTATAGCAACAGGGCAAACTGAATCAGCATCCTCAGGAAAGAAATAAAGCTATATATGGATATACGCCCAAGCTGCATGTGTCAGTGTGTGGCAGTTTTTCATGGCTAATTCGTTTTGTTGAATTTCATTAATCATATTTAACACCTGAGCTCCCCTGTGCTGGTGACTGTTGTTATTACAGTGTATATGAGAGACACACAGGTGTGCATTTGTTTCTTCGGTTCTGCAGGCACCATCACTCACAAATGCAAGGTGTACTGCAGAATACCATTCCAATGCAGAGCCAGACAAAGGTCTGCATGTGTGGAGCACACAAATAACGGAAAACACTCAGAAACACCTTCACATTCCACATCGCTCCCTTTCTGCTCATACAACCACACTTAACACATGCGTATACACAACTGTGTCCCTTTGTGGACTGTTGCCATGCAACATTTCTCTGATTGGGTTAGTTGAGCTCTGATGCATGTGCAGTCACACACACACACACACACGCACACTGGCTGATGAGGATCAGATCACACACAATTCTCTGCCACACCCATCCTCCTCTCCACTGGGACAAAGCTGCACTTTCAAGGCTGAGAATGGAGTAAGGAGAAAGACGAGTCTGCTCCAGCTGAAGGGAAGATCTCTCTAAGCTCAGCTGCTCTGTCCAGAGTTGCAGCTTTTGACTTGGAGCTCCTTCAAGATGATTGTTAGTTCTTTGGTGTGAACTACAGTATCTTGTTATACGTTTTTAGCCCTTTGCTGTTTTTTCAGAACTATTATTTAGTGCTCCTTATGCTCAGATTATCTAATGTAGCTGTGCTTATTTATCTTGTTTGCTGCTTGATGTGTATTTGATGACAGAAATACATTTTTCTTAAGAGGACTTCAAGCAGACACACTAGAGTCGGTACTGTTCTGTGATTTGACTAGACACTTTGTTATAGGAAATCTATACTCGGAGAAAGATGTGGCCAATGATGATCATGTAAGCTTAACTTCTAAAGCTATAATCTTCAGTGTGTGTGTGTGTTTACTGCCTTTTCTTTGCCCCTTGTTTCCTCTTAACATGAAAGATTAGACATTGATTAGAAAATTTTGTTGTTTACAAAAATTTATTCATACAAATCTTACAACACTTTCATGACAATGAGAAACGTAAAACCGCATATAAGGACTCCTTTGTGTATAACGATGCCCCTTGTCCTAAGGTTCACTTTTAAAACACATTGTTTTCAGATAGATAAGAGAATACACATTGAAGTAAGGCGTTTGGCGCTTTCAAAACTATCAACAACAGGCATTTTCTATTTAAACAATATCTCTGTTTTGCTTTGAAACCCTTTTAATCTAGATAGTGATGCACAGAGATGGAAATAATATATAGGGGCTATTTTTTGATTTGTAAATTACTGACCAATATTAAAAAAAAATCAACAACACTTTATAATCAACAATAACAAACACTGCTCATTGTTCACAACTCTCACAGACACTGAACACCCCAAACTCATGCACACACACATATTACCTGCTCCACCAGCATATACATTCTATTCTCATCTACTTTTTTATCATTAAATTACTGGCCATGCTTTAAAAGAAAGCCTAATTCTACTACTCTTGGGGCAGACTAAGCTGAGCGATTAAACATAGTAAAAGGAAGTTTCAATGTAAGCTAATGGACTGCAGCATTGTAGGGCCACCAAAATTGCCATCTGTCACTTGTGGCGATTTTTTATTTTTTTATCTTTATTTATATATTGTTTTTTTTTTTATTATTCTCACATCAAAGCAAGGCACAAAAGCCAAAAGCTGTTTCCACTTCCACTCATCCAAACACACAGAAACACCAAGCACATTCACACAAAATGCAAACAGGTACATCCACACAAAGCCTGCAGGATAAAGCCAAATTGAAGGAGTGTATTGATAGTTTTGATGGAAGAACACAGGCTGCCAATTGTAGTGCAGGGGGTGCATAAAGCTGCATAAGCATAATATCGAATAAATATATAGGATATCACTCTAATAAAAAGCCAAATTTCATTCACCTCTGTTCTTCTAAGAGTCAAATTCAGAGTGGACTCATTCAGCTTCTCTCACATTCTCCCGTTTTAACCTCAGTGAGGGGAATTCAACATCTGAAACATTGACCCTATTTCACTGTGGCAGCCGAGGCAATGTCTTCTCGCCTCTTTTTGGTCTCCATATCAACATGCAACACTTCTTCTCTGGCTCATGGGTGCTGTAACCTGTTCTTTTTTTTGCAACAGACTTAGCTTTTCTTCCCTCTTCTTTCATGCTCTACCTCACCTGCTCTCTCCTCTCCGTCATGCATATGTCTCTGTAACTCCCCCTAACACTCTACTCATTCTCTATCACACATCCTCATTGCACATAAACCAGTAAGACATCCAACACAGTTCAGCTTTGTCTTAACAGGTGAATCACTGCACTATCAAATTAACAACTAAGCATGGCCATTAACACAGAAAATAACCTAAACAACTGGTACCGGGACAAAAACCAGTCAGCAAAAAGGGCGTCCAGTGTCTTGTCCAAAAATATCCACAATGACAGCAGCAAGAAAGGTAAAAAATTCAACAAGTCAGTGCAGTACCAGTTTCTACCACCTCTAGCCCTCCTTGTTCACATTTCGGTCACAAAGCATGTGAGGGGGAGTGGTGCTGAAATAGGTTTGGCACAGCCCACCTCACACATATCAAAAAAAGCACAATGGCATGCAGTTTCTAAGCAAAAATGAGCAAGGTGTCAGTTTTCACATGCACCATATATAAGTTAAATACCCCCATCTTTTACCGTGATGCTACCTTTCTGCTTCAGTCCCTGCTTTGTACTTGTCTTCTCTAAATATTTGGAGTGTTGCCCAAATACAGTCAACAGCTGAAGCACATTCATCCAAAAAAGCTCTGTTGACTGACAACATTGAGATAATTATGTGCACTTTGTCAATCCTGTACATTGTAAACACACACATGGAACAATCTTTGTACAGTCCTGCTGACCATGATTTAAATCTTACTGCAGATAACTTTGAGGCAATTGTACAAGCAGTGTTTTCCTACATACAGCAATTTTACTAAAGGAACAAATCTCCTTGACAAAGCCTGCAATTGAATTTCAGTGTGAATTAAATGTAGTTTACCACCAGTTACATGAATGACTGTGTAAGTCATTCGTCTATTCACCTAATGGGAGGCTATCCCAAAAAAAAAAAGGAAAAAGAGTCTGACTTTCCTCCCTGAAGGGCAGCAAGCTCCTCAAACCCACAGAGCACCCTATTAAAGGGAGCTTTGGAGAGGGGTGTGAAAGGGCCACATCTATCATTCAGGATAAGCCGGATACGCCTCACATTGCATGCTCACTGCTTCTTTGGGCCTGTTTGGAAAACAAACACTAAAAAAATAGAACGTTGGTTACAAAAATAAGTATAACATTCAATACTTTGATTGTCTTTTAAAATCTATTTATTTTCTGCATATGTAGATGACCTTTAAAGATTTCAAGCGCATAATGTTGAAGGTGCACATCTATCTTTTTTTTTACTGATTTCTTCTTTTTTTTCCATTTTCTTTTGTTTTCAACATTTCAACATGAAAATAAAATATTGGTCCACAAAGTATAACTGTGCGGTATCAAGTGCTTTTGTACAAAAAGAAAAAAAAACGATATTATTATTAAAATATTCATTTTAATGGCTTTACTTCATACATAAATACATGTTGAAAGAACACAGGCGCAATCCACTGGTTGGTCAGATATATCTGAATGACTTTGATTTAACGACTGGTTGTATTTACACAGTTTGGGCGCTTTAACAACGCTACAAATAGGCAAGTCTGCGTCCTTTGTTCCTAACTCTCTGTCTGTACCTTCTACCCAGAACCGCTGCCAGGTATTTCTGCACGGCCATCTGCTTTCTATAGCGGCTGTAGCTGTCAGTGAAGATTCCATCTGAATGTCTTTTGGAAAGGGGCTCTGATTCGTCTTCCACGCTGTTGTCTTCACTGAAAAAAAATAAAGATAAAGAATAAAGATCCCCAGTGTTAGTCAAACCTGTAACCTCTTCATAAATATCTATTTCAATTCGTCATAATACAAAGTTGCTTATCGGCCATTAAAAAAAATAAAACAGAATAAAAGGAACCTTTTAAAGATAAATGATAAATTATTAATTTAAAACCCATTGAATATTCTGAAGCATTATTTTTAGTGTTTATGCAAACACGTTATTCAATAAATAATGATTAAACCACACATCAGTTGCAGTGTTTTTTACAATCTGGATCCTGACCCTCAGTCCTATTAACGCGGAGCCACGACAAATACGCACACACACGTAAAGCAGAAACAAAATTGCAGTAAAAAAATGTTTCTATAAAAATATAATAAACACGCACATAAAATGACAGACATGTTGCAGCTGAAAGTTATGCAACGATGGGAAATAAAGAAAAATGAGGAGTGCAGCTAAAGAGAAATGCCCTTACCCTGCACGAACAGTCATCAGAGAATGCAGATAATGTCTCGCTGTTAACTGACCCAGGATCTCCCTCAAGGCTCTATCTAATTCTTCCTCAGCATGCCTTTCTGATCTGAGATGATAAAACGCCAAAACACATAGATTAACAGTGAATTAAAATAAAAACAAAACGACAAAGAAAAAGAAATAAGCGCAGACAAAATGATCCAAAGTAAGCTAAAATGTCCCCACCCATCCGCAGGTCCAGTTTCACACAGGTGCGAAAAAAGCGCAGCCTGACGGAGTCTGAGCACACTAAGCTTTCTATTCGCACTTTTTTTTTATTACTGCATCTTAATATGAACAATTTGAACACATTTTAGGCTACTGGGTATGAAAATAGCACAGGACAAATAACACGAGAAACTCTGGGAGGGAAACAAAAGCAAGCAAATTATCGCAAAACAGCACAAAAAGAAAATGTCATCAAGCAGCTCAAGGCTTTCGGTTCGGATCCGACAGCGCATTTACCTCTTTTCTGGTGGGTAGTATAGAGTGTATGCGTCGTCGTTTAGGGATGGTGGACTTCGTATAGCAATCTGGTCGCCATCAAACCCCATGTCGGACAGCGAATTCCCATCCTCATCGAAGGCGTCGTTTTCAAGTCTGCGAGAGAAGGTCATCACAAATCTGAGGTTTGCGCAAAGTGGGGCGCGTGAGTCAAACAATGCCAAGTATCTGCTTCTAATATCTGTAGGAGCTGAAAGGCTTCTGCTAAAGTAGTAAAACAATCTAAATAACTAGGGTTGTTTTTTTAATAAAGCAGGAATTTAATCGCAGCCTATGAATTTAACATTAAAATGACTTAAACATGTAACAAATACGCACAGGCTTATTTATTCTTGTTTTATTAATTAAAACATATTTTTCCTTCCAGGAAAATATTATTCCAACTTGCAGACGATGATATGAACAGAGACTACAGCCTCATTAATTATTAAAAATCGAAACAAAGGGTGTGAAAATGATCATGTTGCCTGTAGGCGTGGAGCAACAAAACTGTTAAAATACCTTAAAAATAGATGTTTTATTATTATTTAATAAATAGGAACCACGCCCAAAATCCGGATATGTTTTTTTTTTTATTGCAAGAGAGGAAAAAAATGTTAAATACACAGAGCTTTCCTATTCGTTTGCCTCGCCTCTCCTTGGTGACGCCAGTACACCGTCATCCTGAGAGTTATCCACTGCTTTCACTGCACTCATTTTTAATAAGGGGAGTTCTGTGAACCGTCCCACCGGATTCATAGCTACCTTTGTGCAATTTCCATAACCTTTTTGGAAGCAACACTTGCGCTTGTATGTGCGCCCTCCTGCTTCAGCCATTCCAAACTGTGCGCATAGTTTGTGCGTAGTGACGCCCAATTATTAGTTGAAAAAATAAGTGTCACTTTATGATGAATGGAAATACAGTTACATACACATACATGTATATTAAAATATGGTTTAACGAGCATGTGCAATACGCAATTAGCCAAAACTATCATTGTGAAGACATATAAAGCATAAACTTACCTAATCTTGGGGTAACTTAGTCCGATAGGTGTGCAGAAGACACTGTAGTGCATTAAGATTCCGTAGATGAGCAAAATTAGAGTCGCTTTACTCGAACTGGCCATGCTGTTGGAATGAAAAACACACCCCATTAGTTAGTCTCTAAATGGTATTTGTTCAATTTACAATCTGTTGTTGCTTCTTTGTGATTACAAACTAATAAATAATTAAAATAAATAAATAAATAACCAAAACCTAGTAAAAACGTCCCTTGGCTCTTATCCAAATTATTTTTATTTCTTCCATTCTATAGCCTTATAAAAGTTTAACTGCGTTTTGGAGAATCCTTTGCATGCAGTCGTGTTTAAAAACGGCACATCTCCTCACAGTTCAGAAGTAAAAAGAAGAATCTGGTACTTTCTCTTTCTCTTCTGCACTAAAATGTTCCACTTTTAAGTCATTCCGCAGGTTTACAACATACCTATAGCAGGAAACGGGGAGAGCGCTGAGCTGTAGGATGTGATCCGGGTGCGGCTGAGGTGGTGTGTGTGTGAGAGACGGTATCTTTCTCACGGCACTTCTTTCCTGGCTGAAGCGCCTCCGTCGTCTCCTTATGTTCCCCTCAGTACAGCCTGTCTCACTTTTAGACACAATTAGGACTCAACCAGTCGCGCGGGGCACAGAGAGGAAAGTGCACATGTATGTTCGTCTACATATCGTTGCTTCAAACTTTTAGTCCTGCGCTGTGATTGCCTTGGATTTTTATCCATGTATCGTAAGCCTTGCCCTCCCCTTCTCCTCTCCCCCTCCTCCCTTCATAAGTCACATTAAGGATGCTACAGACGTCATCAAGTCTTCCTCCCGGAATATAATAGTACAGTTCCCTCCTCATCGACGCATCCGCCAGACACCCCCCCCCCCTCCCCTCCCCTCCCCAAACCAAGATAAAAGTTTACTTATAAACTTTGCAGGAACGCCTGTGAAAGCGTGAATTAATGAGCTTGCTCTGTGGCCACTTGTACCCATTTTCACGCATATATTTATTTATTTAGCCGGTGACCAAATGGTTCAGTTATGAAGAGACTGAGATAGGAAGACTGAGATAGGAAATGGTCACCCTTGCTGCAGCTGCAGACGGTTTCGTGTGACTGATTGGGGGTTTTGATGGCAGTGACTTCAGTTGAAGGCCTGCGGAGCCGCGTGAGCTGTCCAGTGCTGAATCTAATGTCCCAGACCGTACACTCCCCCTTTTTTCTAATCATTCCCATAACAATTTGTTGGATAGTAAGGACGTGACTTTAATGGTCGTGTAATAACGGCACAAAGGTCTCGACCTTCGTCAGATTGTTGAAACAAACGAGGCGCGTAATCTGATTTGAACACAGCTGGTGACGCAACGGATGCCGGTTTAAGTGGTTTTAACGCTGAGCCATTCAGCATTTTTTCTCATCATTGTTCTAAAAAAAAGTGTAAATACGAAATTATATTTAAAAACGAAACGAAAAACTAGATAAACGTTTTTCCAGCAATGTTGCATTTCTGTCAGTTAACCAAAAAGCACGCGCGGGGCCTATTTCTCCCAATTTGCTGGATTTTTACGCCAACCCTCGCAAATATTTCTTTCTTTTGAGCCACATGTTTTCTAATTATAGAATGAAACGAGTTTAACTTGTAAAAATCTTAGGCACTGTGAAGAATTTATTCAACTTTCCAAGTAAAGACTTCAAACCTGACGGATTTATTGGACCTGGGGGACTCATAATCACCAATAAGGGAGCAGCTTCTTCTTTTTTCTTCCCAATAACGTACAGCACTGAATCACACCTATAGCTCAGCGACCAAATGAAGAGTTTGCCAATCAGGAGAGAGATTCACGTCAGCGTTTTGTTGAAGCTGACGCAATATGACGAACAGAGCCAGTCGCTGCCAGAGGGGCCTATACACAAATTCTTCTCACTTCTTCCAATGAAGAACACAACTTAAAACCCATATGTCTAAACAGGAGACTTCTTTTTAGGCCTCGTATAGCAGGTAAAGACACGGCTCAGTTACCTGAGCAAATGGCGCCATCATGAGGAGAAAATATGTTGAGTGTGAGAAATTTCAGGGACTGATTCAACCATCTATGTGCTCAGGGAAAAGATCATCATAAAGGCTCCTAAACTGTCTAGATAAAAGAAAAACACAATTCTTGAATTCCTATTAATTTACACATCTCACATCTTTTAGTTGAGGGACCTCAAGAGGTGAACCATTATTAGATGTTAGTTATGAAAATGTATTTCCTTTATTGCCTCCATCTTTAGAACACATCTTATAATCTCACAAAGAACTGGATTCATAGTGCAACAGGTCAGATTGTGAGTAATAAAGAGCCCAATGTAGAGGTGTTTTGATTATTTTAGAAACGAAACAACAGTCTAAAATGTCCCATGTTTTTTACCCTGCGTTGGTGGTGGAAATGTTTAGGGTCTAAAATAATCAAACTTTATTTTACAGTACTTTTCATGAAATGCAACACAAAGTGCTCAAAAGTTAAATAACCCCTCCTTCCCACCCTCTATGCTCACACCCAGACACAGACACATAAAAGGTCTAAGGTGTATAACATGAAGAAAAGATTTTTAGAATATTGAGAAATCTCTAAACTAAAGAAACAGGGATGAAAAACATTCCTGAACAGCATCTTTCTCCAAGACATCAGTGTCAGACATGATTCTGTTGCATAAATTTCTGAGGACATGTTTGATGCGTTGCAAAATGTATAGGACACACTTAGGCTGTTATCTGAAATCCAACCAAAGAAAACGTTTCAAAATCCCGTTCCCTGTTAAGTTTCTTTCCCAAGAACAGAGCTTTTATTTGTTTATTTCAGCATTATCACTTTTCATTAGAAATAAAAAGGATTAGACTCATTATAAAGTAATTTCATTATTTTAACATTTTGCCCAACACTGATTCAAAATGTTCTTATAAAATTTTTTGGGGAAATCCACTGGAGATTTTGTCAAACAGTACCCCGCCTCTGGCCCGTTGTGAGGTGGGATTGGCTCCAGCCCCCCCGCGACCCCCACGACCCTGTGGATAGATGGATTTTGTCAGAGGAACAGTGAATAAGTCTTAAGTGTGACGTTATTAACACAAAAACAGCAATAGAATACAGGTTTTGACAGGTTCCTTCACCCTTTTAGTAATAATAGATATTTACATTAAACAGGTGAGGTAAATTGCACAAAGCAGTAAGGATGTAGGGCAGGGCTACTCAATTAGATCCTACGAGGGCCGGACCCTGCAGGTTTTCATTGTATCCCTGTTTTAACACAC
>JBAMHV010000008.1:17204784-17220499 GCA_037177535.1 Pseudomugil gertrudae
GTTGGTGTGTTGAAACAGGGATACATGGAAAACCTGCAGGGTCCGGCCCTCGTAGGATCTAATTGAGTAGCCCTGATGTAGGGCTTATATTTGGAATAGACATGTGCTGCAATGTAATAGATGATCCCCATGGTAGCCCAGCCTACTTAAAGGGTGAAGAGATTGTGTTTTTTAATGTCTGAACTTGGACTGACAACAAAGAATATAAACAACTATATTGATGAGCCTATTTTTCTAAAGTTGCTGTGTAGACATCAGAGCAGTCAGTAGAGGTCAGTAGCAGAACAGGCATATACTTCACTCACAGTGTTATGTTTATGCCGAATCTGCAGAGATGTAAACATTGTCTAATCTTTCTCTTTTTAGATATTCAAAATGAAATTAAACGCAGATGTATCAGCCTCCCTTAATTTCATAATATTGCCCCCAAAATAAAATAACTGCCTACATGTGGCTTTTGGTTATTCCATGCTATTAACTTTTTTTAAAGAAAGGGAACAACCCATTTAGTATTTTATTTTTATATTACACTGGAATTCAATATTTAAGAGTTATACAATCAGTGTTCTAAGTAGCCTAGTCTTAAAAAAACACACACAGGCTTAGTAATGATCTACCTTTAAACCCACAGAGGGCGCCAAACGCCTTTACATTAGCTTTTGAGTTCAAAGGTTATTACATGAAACCCACGACTATGTTCATTTTTGTGCCTCAGCTGTCATTCTTAAAGATGTTCATCAACGGAATCACGACAATGAATAGAAGTAACTTTACTGATGTGGTTTGTGGACAGATGATGTGGTTTGTGGACAGATGATGGAGTTTGTCCACACAGGGACGGCGGCCATGTTGGACACACCGGAAACCCCCTTAGGACATGATGCAAGCTTCACGTGCTATCGGAAACAAGATAACATGCCGGCTTTAACTAAAATAAAAAAGAAGTAGGATAATATTCAGGATGTTATTATTATTTTTTAAAATAACAAATAAGTAGTTATTATATTGTTTCCTTATGGTGCCACATAACTATTTAAAAAAAGGGCCTATATCCCAAATAATTTCTACAACAGAAACTGTTTAGAAACTATATAAATCTATATAAATCTATATAAATTCTAAGTTCTATATAAATGACCAGCTCTGAAATGGAAACAGAAATAAGCTGGTTTTTATGGCAAAGAGGAAGTAATACAGTCTTTCCTTCATATGTTTTTCTGCTCTTTGGGATTTTATACCATCCTGTTGATGGAAGAAAGTAGCCCAGCTGATGATATTATATTAAGCTTTGTGAAATTTGTAAATTGTATTTAAGTCATCAAAAGACATTCAAATAAACAGCTAGGGTTAGATAATAAAAAAAGCCAAAAAAGAAAAGAAATACTGAATAAATCTTCCTCATTTATTGTTCTACCGGTCAGCAGCAGACTCTAAATGATTATTATTATATTAAATTGTTATAATTCTCATATTGACCACGTTTATAACAGAAATTCTGTGGGATTTTTTTTTAAACAAAAAAGAAGTTTATTGTGAATAATAACATTATGCTACAATGATATTTGATTTATTTTGTCAACTGAGAATAAAAATTAATGGCGGCAACCAGTACAAATAGCCTTAAAGCGTAGGGATTTATCAAAGCTGGATATTCCGAGTTTGATGTGAGTCTGTGAACGTCCAGCTATTGTTGTGTCTCTTTCTGGGGGCAACGTTGACCCATCAGCGCTGATTTCACATCATTTAACTCTTATGTTTTGTGCTTACACACACATATTTAGCCGTGCTTGTGCCCAGGCGGCGTGTCCTCGCTGACAGGGAAGGACTTTGGGTTGGTGAAGTAGTTAATCGGTATGGGACAGACTGAGCTTGTGTAGGCGCTTCCTTTCCACTTGGATTGTCGACGGAAACAAAAACGTGGAGAGGCTTCAGAGAAAGAGCACACCACGCATGTAGCCGAAGTAAAAGACTGCTGAGGTTGGTTTTAAGGTAAGAAATGGGCACTAGAAAAAGTCACGTTTTGTCATTGAAGTGGGAATGAGCTAGGCCTTGTGGTGGTGACACTTGGTGAAAGTTGGGAGAGTTTCATCGGTGTGTTACGTTGTAATAGAAACCGGCTTCATGTTTAATCCCAATGGAGGACTTGAGTTTTGGGATTTTTTTATTAAATTATTCGATGGAAGAGCACAATAATGAGGAAAAGCTTCATAAACAGTTAGACTGTGAATAAAATAACAGATCCAGTCAACTTTCTGTTGCCTTAAAGCCTTATTTTAGCCTTGCTGTGTGAAGTTTAACCTCTTACAGTCTTTTTCTGCCTCACCCACTTTTCTCATAATGCAATCAGCTGTTGGAGGCCTCAGATGTAGTAGGCCTTTCATTGCAATCTTTCCACAGTAATTCAAGAATAATATGAATCAGTTTTTGCTTGTTTTTCTCTCTTTTTCTTTAGCGCTCTAATTTTAACTCCTCAACAGTCTAAAGACATGTTAAGGGCTGTTTTGTTGCCTAGATGTGCTTGTATATTGGGATTTATTGGTGAGCTTGTATACCCCAGTGGTTTAGTAATCCCCCCTCCATTGTAATCCCTCTGTTAGTACAGTCCCAGTTGGCCAGACAGTTGTGTCTCCTTCTCACCAACACACAGCCACACACAACTGGAATGGAGAAGACTGTTGGCAGAGGAGTGAAGAGCACTGACAGGTGGTGTTGGCCGGGGTTCAGGGGTCTGGGATTTAACTGGGGGCATGGACGATCCTCACATACGCCTCGGGTGTCCTCGTGGCATGAATGAGACGCTACATCATCATTACAGGTCATGTGTGGTGATTAGAAGCTTCCGGTTTTTAGTGGAAGGCCAGTATCATAATGCAACATGCTCATAATACTGAGAAATTTAACAAAAAATGAGGATTCAGTCAGGTTTTACGCATCTCCACACTTTAGGGGAAGTGGAATGGGGGAAAGAGGAGCTCTTCTTCTTCCAGCATGTAGATGGCTCTTTCTTTTCCCAGTCTCACCACAGTCTTTTAACAGGCACAGCAGGTGGCCTCAATAGCATGAATGGATTCGGAAGGAAGTTCCTCTCCTCCCCCCTTTGCTGGTCTCCTCCACTCACTGTGACTGGCAGAGATGGCAGCCTGCCCTGATGATAAGAGCTAGTTGTGCCCCAGAGAGTGCAGCAGGCAGATTACTGCATTAAGTTTCCATAATGGTTTCTTTCTTAAATGTGGGTTTCAGGTTTCTGTACTGGTTTTATCTATAACAATCTAGGTTGCAGGCCTGAGGTGCTGCTGTTTGCCCTCAGCCATGTTAAAAACTCTCAGAACTCCATCTTGCAGATACAGATAGGTCCTTGAACTGCAACAACCATTGAAACACCTAAAAAGCTAGAATGTCCCCCTTTCCACCTGAGAAATGGTTGACTTGATAGACAACTCTTAACTCCAGGTGGGAATACACCTAAGATAAGTGACATTGATTTTCTTACACATATGTGGAAGCTATTTTGAGTGCATATGACCAAATTTTTGTGTAAATCCAAACATCCTAAACCACACTGAATGACTACCTACTGAACTCTGTACAAGAGGAAGTAATGTGCTTATTATTAGCTCTCTTAGATCTTATTTCAGTTGCTAACCACAGCTGGTATTCTCATGTGTACTGGGTGATAACAAAGCAAGTGAACAACTCTCAGTGCATGTCGCTTGACGTCCATCCTCAGTGAACACTTGTGATCAGCTCTGTTATCTCTTCTGTCTAAGAAGGAACATTTAGCGTTCTTCACACTATCGTCTATCAGCAGAGCTGCCAATGGGATGCCAGTAGGTCTTCTGGGTTAAAATCTCTAATACAGTCAGTCATTTGGACTGTATCATTATTTAAATAAACATGTTTCAGGTTTGCATGAAAGCTTTTCATTGAACTCAGTTATGTAATGTGTACAGTATAAGAGGTGAGGTACCATGAAATGAAGTGGCTGAAATTGAAAACAGCTTGGTGTCAATGAACCATTGCTGATAAACACACACACACACACACACACACACACACACACACACACACCAAAAACGTTCATGCATAATGAAGCTAGGATGCATGTAATTGGATTGTTGATTGTTTCAGCAGTGTGCAGAGTGGGTATAAACCGTGCTAACAACTATCAAAAGAAAACAAATAAACTATTAAAAACAATTTACATAAATGCTCTTGGGATCAGAGGTGGCCGCAGTCTGATTCAGTAAAGTTGGGATGACATTCACAATGTGGTTCGTTCAGATTTTCTGCACTGAGTAGCATGGCAGGGCAAACTTTAAACCTGGTGGGGATTTAATTGTTTTTTATGGGACTCCTCTGGAAAAGGACTACAGATGGCAAGTTTTGTTGCATGTAGTTTTCCTTCTTTTAAAGTGTTTTTGTTTGTAGCTTTTAAATGTGTTAATTCTCATTTAATTCTGTTGTTTGTGAATAAAAACAAACAACAGATATTTGACCTAAAGAGGTAAACAAGAGGAAAAAAAGGTACTTATTAAGGTTAAGACAAAACACTGGTTTAGTTTGTGTTACATTCGTAATGGAAAACTAAATGGATCGGTACCACCGGAGACCGCAGTTAAAAAGCTGTGATGTATTTATATTATATATAATATTTCATATACACTGCCCATGTAAGTTTTATTTTCCTTAACAAAGCAATTACAGTATTTTTTATGAATAAATAGAATTGTTTTAATTGGATTTTAACTATGATCAAATTAATAGCTTTGGATTAAAAGAATTAAAATGCTTTCAAAAGGCTTTGTCATGAGTTGGTCAAACAGAAATGAAACCTAAAAGAAAGCTTTTTATGAGAATGTTCTCCACATATGCAGCTGTTAATGTGATGATAAATAATCATGTCATTGTCATGTGAACTCCCCCATTGGTGTGTTTTAACATTTAGCAGTGTGGATCCGGCTAAAAGTGTGACACACACCACGATTCTTTCTGTCACTTTAGAAAACATGTTGGAATGAAGCTGCGAGGAGCACTAAGTGTTGGAGTCACCATTCGTTTGTTCATTCATTTTTCTACTGGCACAGATCCCAGCAATCGGCAGGCCTGGAGTGACCAGTGTCACACAAAGGAAATGGATCCCATTGCTTCTTCAATAGATTGATGAAACATTGTCAGCTCACTTCATGTCTTCTGTTCTGGCAACTATTTCCTGTGACACTTTTGCAACTTAATGATTATGCAATTTATGACCAGACCTGTCACAGTAGGGGAGTTTATCCCGAAGTGATTTTTAGTGGCTCAGCAGTCCAATATGATGTATCATCGTGGTCAGGTGGTGTTATTGTGAAGGTTGCTGCATAGAGTTAACTTTTCCTTCCTGCTTTGACTAGTTTTCTATCCAACACATGCTTGCTGAGTGATAACACACTGTGTTGAAGATAAGTGTCTACTGGGAATCACAGGGCAGGGAACTCACACCCAACCTCGATGTGCACTCAAACATATCTGTTATGTAGTCAAATGTGTACAGTTATCAAGTAGAAGCTTGTGTTAACAGCTGGAAGGAAGCACATTTTTATTTATCACATTTTTTTTCTTTTTCCTTTAAAAAATGTGCTACATGTTTGGACACAATCACAGTGTCATAAAGCTGTGACTGCAGCAGTGTAGATGGATTGTTTTACCAGTCAGCTTGTAGATTTATTCCTGTACGAAGTGTGTGTCAGATAGTTTGGGACGATAACACACAGAGTGCAGAACTTTTTGTCTACTAGATGTTGGTCCATGCCAGCTACAGAGAAGCTTCCCGCCTGTAGTGCTGCAGCATTGTTGTTCAGCCCTGTGGGAAGTAACAGCCTGCGTCTTCTTAATCTGACACGGCATCACTGGCTGTCTGGCACACAGCTTCACGCGTCACGTGTCCTCGGATGGGGTTTGGCTCCATCGTTTGTTTGACCAAACACCCGTGTCTTATATTCTTTTGTATGTATTTAATATTACTCAGAAGTGTGTGTTTGATATTCAGCGGAGTAATAATGTTTAAGCCTTTCTACAGATAATTATTTGGACAATGACTCAGATAAATCTATGTTGAGAAGAAGATACTTATTTCATATGCTAAATGGGCTAATAGATAAGATGGAAACAGTGCTACAAACAGGAGGGCACATGAACAAAAGTTTTCTTTTCTAAAAGGCTTCATTTGTTGTTTGGAGGTACAGTTAAATCAGATCCATGACCCACATCTCTGTAGGAGCTTCAGGCACAATCCACTGTGCCCTTTTAAAACCACCAGAAGAATGGCACATTTCTTTCAGCTAATCTCATTGTGTGTTTAAAAGCCTCATTTAGAAAGGTATCTGGGAGAGGACATGGTGATCTGCCTGTTTGCTGTGTAGTTCTGTGAGGCAGACCTAAACACTACAATAAAACAATGGTGTTTTGTTCATACCTGTTTAAGTGTGTTTTAACTGATCGGGTTACTGCCTGTTTGCATCATCTGTGATTGCAAATGTGTAGCATCATCTGGTGATTTGAAATATTTAATTAGGTCTCTGTCTTTGATTGAATGTTGGCCGTTTGAACTCCACTGTTTTGTTCAGTAGATTCATAATATTTCATGTATTGTATAGGTGTGTATGAGGGAGGTTCTGCGTGACACGCTGTGGGAGAGCTTCCTTTGGAAGGTTGGAAGATGATGCTGATGAGAACACTTGCTTTTGCTGGTTTGAACTGTTAGAAATTATTTTCTTGCTTTTTCTCATCAGGGGTTTTAAAAGAATGAGGCAGAAATCTAGAAGGTCTTGTTCATGTATGAAATAAAAAAGCTGTCTCAGGTTGTCAATCTTTGCTATCTTTACGATATGGTTCC
This sequence comes from Pseudomugil gertrudae, assembly GCA_037177535.1. Classification (NCBI taxonomy): domain Eukaryota; kingdom Metazoa; phylum Chordata; class Actinopteri; order Atheriniformes; family Pseudomugilidae; genus Pseudomugil; species Pseudomugil gertrudae. The sequence goes on from JBAMHV010000008.1 coordinate 17,211,656, forward strand.
TCCTGGTCGCATCTTAGCATTTGAAGTAAGATGTGGCCACGAAACCAGTTTGATATGGGCTCATTCAAGCTTGTGATTTTTTTCTTTAGTATTTACAGGAGCAAGATGGAGTCTGCACACCATTAAAACTGAATATTAGCCAGTAAAAATGACAAATGCCCCGATTGGATTCAGAAAACAGTGACAACGCTGTTGATTCAAACACAAATGGGCTTTGTAGATACAAAGAAACAAGGTAAACCAGATAAATATGTTGAGTTTGAGGCTTTGCCATTTGTGCATGGACACATTTTTGTGTGTTAAAATCTCAGGTCTTAGAGAGAACAGCTAACAAACTACAGCTGAACTTTATTTAATAGAAGACAAAAACTAGAACATATTACCACAAGGAATCCACTAATGTGGAACTTCAACCGTTATAATATGAACAATTAATTACACAGTAAAGCCCTATATCTCTGACAGATGGCTCCTGATTTATGATGTTGTCTTCTCCTGATTTAAGAGCTTTTCTCCTCCCTCGCTGCTTGTTGCACCTCTGGCTGGCCTACGTGCCTTAATAGAAAAATGAGCACACCCACATTGTTGACTCTGGCAGCTCTCCCGATAGATTGAGACTACTGGAGAATAATGTTGCCAATTCCCTTGAAAATTCCAGGTGCGTTTACTTTTTTATATTGTGATGATACAATGATATTCTGATTAAAAAAGAGTTAATGCATATTTTATCAAACAGAATCTACAATTTCTTATCATCAGATTTGATTCAGCATACATGAAACAATGATTACATAGATGATTGGCTGCTTGTACTTCTACACAATAAACATGGAGAAAAAAATCAAAGATGTGGAAAAATTAAAAACATCCAGTTGAAAAGACCCCTGAAGATATGTTGTATGCGTGTAACATCCCTATATAGAAGGAATGGAGATCTTGACTGCATCATAGTGTTTTGATTGGTCTCATTCCAGCTATTGTTTGCTCTACAGAAACACAAGTGACAGTATGGTATGCTCAGATGTGTAATTTATGGGTAGAGGTACAGTACAGGTGTTTTCTGATGGGTTGAATTCTTAGAAAGAGCAAGAGAAATGTTTTGAACATTTGCTTACTATCTTTAAGCCTCTGTGTCACAGTTTTTTGGCAGGTCAGCTGTCTGAGTAGTTTAGGGTCAGAAAGACATTTGGAACAACACTGAGGCTGACAGGCATGACATGAAAGGGTCAAAGGTGACTGTTACATTTATGCTGGTCTCTGCTCTGATGTCAGTGGCCTACAGATAGCTGCAGCATAACATAAAAGGGAGGCAATATGTACAGATGACAGAAAGCAACATCTCCACAGCCATGTTAATGGGAATTAAAATGATCGTTTGATTTTCAGTGAATCAGTGGGGATTTAAAACGTGTGAAACGCAGGAAAAATATACATTTAATTTTTTAATGGTTTAATACTCTTCTGGCTTTTTTCTTTTTTCATATTCTTCTTGGAAAATACATTTAAACCTTTATCTTTATTAGTGCTTATTAAATGTAAGTATTAGCCTGTTTAACATGCAAACATATATTTCAGATTTCCCTGCTGTGTAAAGACTTTCATGAAGTGGTTTTATACCAGTCTCATTTCTCTTTCATGCAACTAAAGTGAACACCAACTGTCAAAACAATTCTTTGTCTCACTGCGTTTTAACAATTGTCCACAAATTGCGAGGCCAAGTTGCACCGCCATGCCTATGCAGCTCTCATTCTGTTGTCACTACCTGTTAGTGGTTATCCAGTGCTAGTTGTCTGAACCAGTTAATTTTTCTATAAGCATGATTCAGATCAATGATTTCATTAAAAGGGCTGATTCTGTTAGCATGAGCCACACATAGCTTTTCTGACTTGACCATAAAAATGATTCAAATGTGTGACAGACAGTAAATGACTGAGAATAAAATAAATAAAAACACTTAAACCCCTGAGATACTGTGTTGAAATGACATTGCTTTTAAATGTTATGGATTACTGCTTAGTTGTTTGCTGTCCAGCACCCTTATGTTATAGAAGCCTGTTTGTTTCCTCCTCACACTGCATGTGTGCCTCTTCATTTAGCCTCAGATTTTCTTTTCACAGTTGTTGCATGAGAGACGGCATCTGAATGGCAACACAGTTGCTGTATTTTTCAGCATGACACCAAACAATTGACTAAATTGAGCAGCTAATGTCACCACTGTTATTACCAAGCCACAAATAAATCCTGAGCCAGTTACCCTGAAACTTTTTGTGCTGCTTGATAACACCAGTACCAATGATACCTGAGGATATGGAGGATTCAGGTCACTACCGACATCACTCACACTAACGCTGCCACTCGCACTAATCTTTTCTTCTTTTATCTGTACAAAGCAGTCCATGAATGAATCACCTTGCTGACACTTAATTCGCCAGCATTTGGTTTTCAGCGTGAGTGACATTGCAGCGGCAGAGGGACCTGGTTGCTTAGAAAGAAGAAAGTTGTCCTTTTAGTTTTATGATTGGGCTGGCATTGGATCCAGCCTCCACTTGACCCCGTTCAGGGAATAAGTGCTCTATAATGGATGGATGGACTGATGCAAACATCTACTGCGCATTATTGCACATTGCTGTCATTGTTAAAATTTCCTATATTATAAGAGCAGTTTGCAGGAATCGATAATATGTTTGATACCTACAGTGCTTCAGTTAATTTCATGCTGTGTGTTGTGCTAGGTTTTAAACTGTTTGTACTAAAACCTCTCTATTTTTCTAATGCTTCATTTAATCAAAGTTGGCCTTTGCAGGGTAAACATTTGCATATTTTATTCAGACTTGCAAGAGGTGTAGAGCTACAGCTCCAAAGAGATGTTTCTCATCACCTTGAGTGTCCGTTTTCTTTTAGGCATGTCTGAAAGCTTTTTAGTTTATGCTATGTGCCATCTTCATTTATTCTTTTCTCCAGTAGCGCATATACTGATATTTACATGTCTTAACACATATCATAAATATCCCATTATTATGACTTTATAGTCATTCAAAAAAGTCCTTGTGGTTGCAGGGATGTATTTATTTCTCTTGAACTATGCAATTTCTGAAGATAAGCCTTAGAAATAGGCACAGGGTGTAGAGCACCACGTTCACCACCTCTTCCTCCAAAATATTATCTTTGTTTTCAACAGAACACACAAATGCACCAAAAACATATTTAGGTCTAATCTGCAATGCTCATTGATTATCTCTATTCAGCTCAGAGCCCACACAAGTAGACATCAAAGCTGCAGCTTCTCCTGCAAATGCTGAAGTCAATCAACTTTAAGACATTTACAGTAAAGTACAAAGCTCTGTACTGGTGCAGGCTTAAATTTGATAACTGAACCTGTATACAAGTAGTTTTTAAGTTATTTTAGTTAACTTAAGTTAAAGAGCTTCTTTATTAATTGTGATTTTGAAGAACTGCACATGCTAAATGATAAAACCCACAGTAGTAATTACACTGTTGTCTTAACCGGCTGAAAAATGTTTGCTGAAAGTTTATACAGCTGATGGTTTTTCCAGCTCACAACTGTGGTCGGCTGTTACTCAGTCATGCAAACACTGCGAGCTGCCTTAACTGCAAATGAATGATTGCGTTAGGAAGCCTTACCACTAAAGATTCAACTCTGATGTTTGTTCATATCAATAATAACTTTCACCAGGATGGAAACTTTATTGCTCCACTGAATTTTGTAACGCCAGCTCAAACAAAAAAAGTTATTTGGTAATTAAAAGGTATAACTGACAGGTGATTTGTAGATAATGGGTTTGAAAAATGTTATGTAAACATGAAAGTTAAAAATATTCCCTAAAATAAAAAAATATGCAAAACTGGAACCCGCTCACCACTATTTCTCTCCATCTATGTCTCCTATCTGGCTATCTAGCTAACTTTGTCTTTAGCCATGTACCTATTCAGTCATAATCTAACTATAATTTCAACCTATGTGAACTTAAGATTCAAACAGCATAAGCATACATCTTATTGTATTTATAGACAGATAAAAGTTGAATTATTTTATAGGTTTATTCTCTTTTTTTGTGTTTTGTTTCGTTACATTTTCAAAGACTGTGTGGGCCACATTCTCTAACTTTTTCCTGCATCCTACCAAAGCTCTACCCTAATTTATTTTGTTACAAATACCAATGTCACCAGTCACTTACTGAAACTTGAAACTATGTTGTAACGTTTTTCAAATGCCAGGAATTGAGACAGAAACTGGAGTGGTTTTAGGGCTGACACAAGCAGACCACACAGGAATAATTTGTTAAAGAGGCCAAAGGTGACAGAAAAATGAGTAAACACAGCAGCTCAATGCAGCACACTAAATGCACTGGATCCTTTTTCTGTATATCTGATGTGGGAGCAGACTGCACCCAGATATGAGACTGGCATTTACTCTCCTGGTGCATGTTACAGTCTGCATGCCTGGAAGATGGACAGTTGGTGCAGTCTGAAATTTGGCCTTGAACCAAATGCCTGTAGACTTGGCCTGATGACAAGATGTATAACACAGATCATTTTATGATATACTGTTTAAAAAAGAATTAGTCATTGCTTCCTTATTTAAAATACAAGGCAGGATGTTTCTACTTGTTTTTTTTCCTTTTAGTCTCAAAAGTGTCATCACCTAGGGGCAGCGGTGGGCATTGTGTATACTTTCTAGATTGCAGTCTTCCTTTTTCAGACGTGTGGCTTGAGCATAAACCGGAATTAAAAACTCTAGACTTGCCTCTGTGATGTGATTAAGTTGTGGTTCTGTATTTATGTGAGTCCAATAGAAACATCTGGTTCACGTAACTTTCTGAGCTGTCAGCCGTTTTGCATGCGCCGTTTAGCTGAACTGACGGAAGTTATATCTGACCAGTTGATATGATTCATCTCCTTCGTCCCAGAATCCTTTGCAGCAGAGGGTCAGACTTGAAGCAACCACAATTTGACTAACATTTTTCAGTTTTCTGGCTAAATAAAGACGAACTACCTATTCTCCTTTTTTAATGTATTGGACAGAGTGATGGTTTATCTGCAGAGTAGTGTGTAGCTAATTTGAGTCTTGCTGAGCATATTCATTCATGGAGTAGTTTTCTTCATGTTAAGTTTTAGTCATCAGTCCTGAAGAGCACAGAGAGAAACTAGTTTTAAAACTAAAATCACTTATATTTATTACCTCTGATGAAGTGAAGAAGCTTGGCGTTATCGCTGATTATTCACTTGACTTTATATCGCGCAAATAAAAACATATGTAAGATGTTCTTTTGTCTTAAAAATATTTCCAGAATAAAACAGTTCCTCTCACAGCCCGATGTTGAGACACTGATCCATTATTTTATCATCTGTAGGATACATTACTGCAGCACTGTTCTTTCTGGTCTTCCTAAAAAGACTATAAACCCACAGCAGCTTTAACAAAGCTCTGCATCAGGTTCCTGTGTGCTTCGGAGTTGACATTTAAATATTTTTATTAGTTTTTAAAGCTCTTAAAGATCTAAGCCTTAAGTATTTGTCAGAATTGCTTTTATGCTATGAGCCTCCCAGGGCTCTCAGGTCTTTGGGGGCTGGTTCCTTGTTTATCCAGAGGGTGGGGACCAGGACATATGGAGAAGCACCTTTTAGCATTTATGGTCTTTGCCGCTTTTAGAACAGCCCTTTAAAGGACCCGAAGACAGCTGGGAGTGTTAATATTTTTTAAAAGCAGCTTAAAACGTACCTGTTTAGTGAAGTTTTAATGTCTGACTGGATGTCTTTATAAGAGGATTTGATGGGTAATAATGTTTTGTTGTCTTTTTTTGTGTTTCATTTTACTGTAAAACACAGCATTACTTTTTTTTTAATTTGTAGGAAGGTGTTTTATAAATAAAAGACTGATTGATTGATCTTAGTTGACCAAACTTCTTTTAAGTTTAATTTAAGTCGAGACGTGTATCATTGTGAAAGCTACGTTGTTGCATATTTGTACATTGTTTGTCCTTTTAGCAGATATTTACTCAAAGTGCTTATTCATGGTCTCATTTGGATGTATTTCTTAATTGAATTGACTAAAAAACATTGATTTAGTTTATGTCAAAGTAACACTACAATAATAATTTAAGCTAAACTCTCAAATAATAGGCATTCAGAACAGTTGAGTCCAACCCACAACCCAAAACTCCTGCTGCTGGAATTCGAGTCATTTCTGAGAGCAGACACTGAGTGGTTAGATAAAAGCACATGCAACCCCATTCTGTAACCTGACCCTCCTCTTTCCTCCGTTTTTCCTGCAGGCTTGACGATGGGTTGCGTCAAGAGTAAAGAGGACAAGGGTCCAGCGCTGAAGTACCGACCTGACAACTCAAATGCCACACCAGTCAGTGCTCACCAAGGTCCCTATGGGCCTGACCCCACCCTTATGGGTCATTCGCCAGCTATGAAGACACACAACAACTACAACAGTCACGTTGCTGCCCTCACACCATTTGGTGGAGCATCTTCAGCCATGACGCCTTTCGGTGGAACCTCCACTTCCTTCACCTCCGTGGCTGTGAGCAGCCCCTTTCCCACTGTGATCACAGGTTAGTTTCACACAAAACACCAAACATATCTGGATGCTGCATCCATTCATATACCATTTTATTCCATAAAGTTGGCGAAGAGACCTGTAAGCAAACTTAAAACTAAGGTGTTAATTGTATTCAACTAAATTTACAAATACAAGCTGATATTTTAAAAACATTTTCCTGTCATCGGTCAGATTTCCATGGTGTTGTTATTATGTGCAAAACAACTTTAGAGTATTCTCAACTGAACTTATTATGCACAGGATATTATGAGCAGCAGATGTTATGCAAATCAGACATTTGAAACGACTCAGACAAAACATCAAGGTTGAACTGAACCTCAAAATAGGTCTACAATATGGGAAGCAGTGCAGCATGCATGACTTTTTTGGAGACAGAATAAGTAATTGCATGCACAGACTTCATTGTCTTTATTCAAGCTAGATATTGCTAATAACAGTGCTACTTTTTTTTATTGAGAATGTGCCTGTAATTAAAATGAGATTTGGTGACATTAGGATCATTGCAGGATGTAGGCTTAAATTATGACTAAATCTTAACCCAATAGTGAATTTGTGCTTTCTTTATACTTACGTGTGTGTATATAAAACCTGCTGACATACATATAGTCCTTTACATGCAACATTTTATTGTTCAATCTTGTGATACTTCCTCTGTGTAAGCATGTAATGAGTGTTACACAGCATGGTAGAGGTGTGAATGACAACGATTCTGCTCAAAACAAGCATGCATATTATTTCTCTGCTCCATATCATCTCTGTCTAGTATGTTGCTTTTCTGAATGGAGATTGATCCAGACGCTAGGGGTGGGTGATATGGGCAAAAGAAATGATCTCAATTATTAATTTCAATTTCACGATAATGATAATATGACGATATCCTTTAAAGTTTTTGTCTTTTCCTACCTGTTTATTTACTCTTTTTTTAAAAAAAGCTCAACAAATAATGCTGTCAACTTCGTTTACTGAGCGACATCTATACATAGACAATAGTTCTTTATTTTGAAGCGTTTCTGCAAAACCTGCATGAAAAACGTATTATGGCTTTCTGCAAAATGTTGCTCAAAAACTGTTTTAACATATTTGACAATGAGCAGCTTAGTTTTGTCCAGGCTGTACATAAATTACTTTGAGAAAAGATTCACAATAAAGATTGCATTAAGTACTTAACTAATTCCCTGAATCCATCACTCTCCACTATGAATCGCCATCATTTCCTTGACAATGAAATTTGTGATTGCGTTGGTGATGTCTTACTTGCTTTGTCATATGGTACATGTTTGCTAAATGAGTTTGATGAGTGCAGAAGTACCTGTTTTTACTTTTGTAGTTGTGCTTGTAGAGTCGCAAAGCTGCGCATATTCCTCATAGTCTTTTGAATGGCTTGTTCGTAATGGTGGAACAATGACCGTCTTCCGTCAAATCTTGCATATAACGTTAATTTGATAGTCAGTCTTTTCAAAACCGAACCATTTCCAGGCTAGTGATGTGGAGCCACGTCTTGCCACTAAATCATCTACTGAATGTTCCTGCATATTTCCACAATGCGAGGCTGTGTTGTGATTTGGATGTCGGTGAGTCCTGTCCGCTAATTGGCTGAGTATCTCGCCGCACGGTCACATGACTGAATGCAGTTCACTGATTGGTCTTTTATGTTTTCCTCATTTATCGTCTTTGTGCCATTTGTTTTCCATGTATAAATACTCAATAATGTAAAATTTCACATCTTCAAATTTCACATTTACGATATTATCTTAGGCGATATATATCGCCCACCTCTACCAGATTCACATATAGTTTGCATGCTCAGTGTACCAACTACACATATATGGGCTGCATGCTGCATAGTGACCCCGTGGACTGTCGTGAGCTGGTGCACGTCACATGTGCAAATGTTGAATTTTCCTTTGATTCCACTCCCTGACCACAAAACCTTCAAAAATCCTTTAAGCTTCTGAGGTTCAGCAGTTTGGTCACCATGAAATTATCAAGCCTCAGAAGTGTAAAAAACTCCAACTTTGGGACGTCTCTCTCTGGTAAAGGAAGCATATGTGGTCTGATAGATTGCTGTCGATATAATCCTAACGTGATATTCAGTTTCTCCAACAATGTAAACATTGTATAATCCCATCATCTTTCTGTCACTTTGCAGTTGGATTCACACACACACACACACGCACACACACACACACACCCCTATGCTTGTGAACACGTCCTGCAGCTTAAACACAGATCGGTTTAACACACAGGAGGCGCTG
>JBAMHV010000008.1:17225272-17242451 GCA_037177535.1 Pseudomugil gertrudae
GGCAACACAAAGTGCTTTACATGATAAAAATCAATTAAAAGAAAATAAAACAAAGACAGACAACATAACAATGAATTCCAAAAAGTGGACATACAAAGACAGACAGCCCCATACCCATCCCACCCCAACTCACCCCCACCCCAAACTGTCTCTGTCTCTTAACTTAAAAAAAAAGGTAGAAACATCTGGCTCTGCGCTGATGTTGATGTGAGGAAACTATATCAACAGGATCTATCCACACCAGGAGATAGTGCCCGCATGTTCATAGAAGCATACAGCAACCACCCAGCACCTAGGCCAAGGCAGGCTAGGGTTGAACCCCAATTAGCCCCCCAATGTGCCTATCGGGGTGTGAATGGGTGAATGTGACTATGTAGTATAAAGTGTTTTGAGTGGTTGATAAGACCGTAAAAGCGCTATATGAGTATGAGTCCATTTACCAAAACAAGTCATCCTGATCTTGCTTTTTTTGAATTTCAACTTATAAACTCACTGGCTGCATCAGTTAGCTACAGATCTGCATCTGTCATAAGTTTTTTATAAACCTGAACCAAAACAGGGCTTTGTCTGATACAGTCACTGCTCCAAGAGTAAAAATCCTAACACAAAGAAGAATTTAATAAAACAATTAAGTTATAACCTGCTCAATAAGCAGCTAAGCAGAAAAAAATATCCCTAGTGGTCTTTCAGGAGATGTAACATCACATAGCATATCAGCATATGCAGAAAACATCACGTAATCACAAGGATGCTTGAGACAGAATACAAACATTTATATTCTGGTGCTCTGCTGTTGATTGTGCACGTTTCTACTCACTCTGTGTAAAACCTGGGCCTGTTTGAATGAACACAGAGCTGCTTTTAGACCGATTAGGTGACACTATCAGTGGCTGAAAATCAAATATATGTTCATCTTACTTCACCACAGAGTTTTAACACAACTAGTTCTTCCATAGTTTTTGTTTTAGATTCACAAAATGGATCACAGCATCAAGATCTTTGTTTTTTAATGAAATGTGTACTTTTGTGGGTTTTTTTAGCGCAGTTCACATTGTTCTAATAAAGTCGCTCAAATCTGTTTTCTCAAGGTCACTCTAAAAATATATATTCAGTTGTTTACTGTCTGTTTCCTGTCAGGATTGTAAATGTGTGTGTGTATAAAACTTCATGCATGTTTGCTGGTGTGTTGATCATTAATTGAAACTTTAGGTAATTTTCTCCACCTGTGTTGTATTTTTCTAGAACATGCAGACGGTTTATGCTACAGGCTAACGGCTGTGTGTCCCACGATGAAGCCACAGACTCAGGGACTAGCTAAAGACGCCTGGGAAATCCCGCGAGATTCTTTACGACTGGAAGTCAAACTGGGGCAGGGCTGCTTCGGGGAAGTCTGGATGGGTAAGAGGCCACTAGTTCTGTGCTCAGACACACAGCTTTTCCATCGTTTTTAGACCTTTTCTCATATTTTTCCTTTTTACACTTGAAAGTAATACCCTAACCCTCTGTATGAGTTTTGTGAGAAATATTCCAGTGGAGAATAATGTCACCATTATACCAGTATCTGTACCAACAACTACATAAAAGTACAATGTAGGCATTCTTAATTGCATTTAATAACTATGTTTAGTCTTGAAAAAAAAGATTGTAGATGTTGATGACTGATCCTGTGCTTGGTAATGTGCATCAGTGTTGATGCACTGAGGTGGATGCTGAGGCATGGGAATCTGACCCTTTTAGAGCAAACTGGGGTGGTGCCAGTTTATTTGTACACGAAACATTGTTTGTGGATGAAGCTGTTTAATTGAAATTTAACCACATGGACTTAGCGCAACAGGAGTTCTCCTTTAGACGTTGTTTGAAATCGCTCATAAATATGCTAGAAGTTGAAAATTCTTGTGTTGCTGGTCTAAAACTGGGAGCTTCACCTGGTAAATCTGTGTTGTAACGGCTGAAGGCTGAGCATCCTCTTAGTCTGAGCTGCAGGACATATTGGGATTTGTTCATGGCCTTCAGCTACTGTTTCATATGCAAGGTGTTTGTTATGTGTCAACGTGCATATATGAATTTCACTGTTAAGCTGCTGTTTGACACTAAGACTTATGAATAAGTAAAGAATACAAATGACTGTTGGCATATGCTTACTCAGCCATTTGAGCTTTCACAGGGACAAAGCTTTCCTCTTAAAGAATTAAATTTTAATGTAAATTTGATATAAAACGGTGTTAAAGCAGTTAATGTAGCGTTTGTAAGCAATTTGATATATTCAGGATGATGCAAAGTGAAACTGACCTGAGAGTTATCCTTGTTATCCTATCACACTGGCCCACATACTGATGTAAATACTGATTGCTGATTGCTCTTGGTTCTTTCTCTCGCACACTCAGCTTAGTAATCACAGGTCACTCCCTACGCTTCATTTCTCTTGCCCGCATGTGAGATGGGGGGGGGCCTTTGAGTGAACATGACTCCCATCTTTCATCACTCAGTCTTTCATTAAGCCTGGCCTGCAGCAAGCCTCAGCATGCAAGCCTCTGTTGTGCAATCCCAGGAGTCTCTCTGTGCTCCTTGCTTTGCTTGTTCACAATGGCTTCTCGGTCTGTTGCAACATTTCACTGGAAGTCTCCTCTGCACATGTGCTGTAGGACTTTTAGTTTTTCTGATTAGTTATTTTAGTTTGTGCTGCCAAGCCGATATGCTATGCTGTGCTATTTATTATAGCATGCTCTCATTGTCGTACTTTGTCCTTTGGTTTGTTCAGCATGATTTGTTCATGAAGGTCAGCCTTCTGACAAGAGCAGCAGATCTCCTGCCTCAGCTTATTGTATGTAAGCAGGGCGTGAGTAAGTGGCTCCCAACCAGGAAGTGGGTGATTATTTCAGCCATCACGTTCTTTCTCTTTTGAGCCACACTTTACACATGGGAAGGCTGCCAGAGATCAGCAGCAGGGAGGCTCTTTTTAGCACTGAGCTGTCACTTTAATGAGATCAGAAATGTTTTTAATATATTTGATTTATTTTGCATTACCGAAATCTAATAAATTAATTTTTACCAAATTTTGAAGAAGACTGATCATTTTTATTTGACTGTACTTTTTTTTAGGTACGTGGAATGGTACTACTAAAGTGGCTATCAAGACCCTGAAGCCAGGCACCATGTCGCCAGAGGCTTTTCTGCAGGAGGCTCAGATCATGAAGAAGCTAAGACATGACAAACTGGTGCCTCTTTATGCTGTGGTGTCTGAAGAACCCATCTACATAGTTACAGAGTTCATGGGCAAAGGTAATAACTGCTCAATGTACCAAAAGAGAAACCATATGGACATATGTGACACACAAACACGGGCAGGCTGTTTCACTTTAAACAGATTCGTTAAGCACATTAGCTTCAATGCTGCAAACTTTAATAAGGAATGCAGTACTGTGACAAAATTGATTGTTTTACTTTGTTCTCTATACATTTGTTTACACATTTTACCTTTGAAAAGGTAAGAAATGTAATCAGATTGCTGAAGTTGGAGTTTTTCCAAGGAAAAGGGAGCTTTTTTAAAAAATGATTTTGAGTTGTACAATATGTACAATTCCTTGTCTCTCTTATTTATTTTGCTTCCACTAAGCATATCCTGAAGAGTCTCTGATGCTATTGTGAATTATGTTGTGCAAAAAACACCTGTGTAATTGAATCAAAGTTCAGTGTACAGTTGTGAAAAAAGCCACAAACAGATTTGTGAAATAATGGCCACTTATAAGATTGTGGCCAATATTTCTCTAAGTTCTGTAATATCTCCATCTAAGCAGGCTTACTGGGTTTTAAGACAGCTTATCAACTGTTTACTTAGCCCTCTCATTGTGATGAGTCACTACTCTATCTTTGAGTTAAGGCACAAGCAAAGCTGCACTGATGACAGCATATGCTTTCCCAAAATGTTCATCTATTATTCAGCCGTACCAGAGATTTCACAGCTCTGCTGATTTACCATTGCTTTTGCACTAATGCAGCTCTAAACTACTATGGATACCGCCTTTACCCACACATCACTGACCTGTTGCCGTTCCAGTTATTTAGAAAATAAATATATAGTTATAGTTATTTTTTTTTGTAATGTGTTGATTTTACGGGACTATTAGCAGGATCCTAGCAGGAAATTAGCAACCTGCTAAATCAAACATGTTTATGACCATTTTTGAGACATGTCTGTAATATAAATTTTACTAAATGATGTAGGTTGCAGCCTTTACGGCTTCACAAAGAAGTAAAATAAAAACTGGCTTTGTGACCATAGAACACCAACAGTGAGCTAAAGTTACATTTTACATGGTTTCAGATGATTATTACAGTAAACTGTTGTGGCAACTGCCGCTGTATCTTTTTGTGTTCACACTCCACAGACAGGTGTATTTATTTTGTTTGACAACAGCCTCTTATCAACTCTGACAGGTAGTTTACTGGATTTTCTAAAAGAGGGAGATGGGAAATGTCTGAAGCTGCCTCAGCTGGTGGACATGGCTTCACAGGTAGGATCAAAACATGTCTAACTGTTACACAGGTGCTGCAGCTCCCTTACTCTCTTACCTGCCAGCTGCTGTTTCAGCTGACTGAATGAAAGCTTATTGTGCATCACCAATACAACAAAGGAGACTCCATGTTTACAACCCTGTTTGTTGGTGTGTACAGGTAAAATACAAAGACCCTGTGAATGAGGGTTTCTGTTTATTCTCCATCTGGCTGGCATATTTGTTTAATAGCTCCCGTCACCTCACTTCTCCTCCTTGGCACAATTGTGTGTGCCTCCCCTCCTCCTCAACCACTTAACTGGCTGTAGCACTTAACCGCTTCTCACCAGAGGCCACTTAAGCTTGCAAGTTCAGTCACCTACTGTGATCTGCTCTTAATTCAGATCCCCTTGCTCTTGGGCTCGATCCTCTCTCTACTCAGCAGAGTGGAAAAGTGTTTAAGAATCAGTCTGAGAGCAGCTGATAGCAGAGACGCCTCGGAGGGAGTCGACAGACAGTGTGAGAGGGCGTTTGATAGCTGTGTTTAAGATTTATTTAATTGCTCAACTTGTCAGTCTCACATTGTTTTTTACTCTAAGTCTACATTTAAATCTGGGTCAAATCTCAGACCAGTTTCTTTTTCCTATGGGTATAAATGTTTATTCTAGCTTTTGAAGAGTGAAACAAAATGTGGTTTAAACCTATTTGGATTTTTAAAAATTAATTAATATGTTTATGTATTTATTTAAATGTTTTTTTCTGACTCCCCCTTTCATGTGTGCATAATCTCAGATTGCAGAAGGTATGGCCTTCATCGAGAGGATGAATTACATCCACAGGGACCTGAGAGCTGCCAACATCCTGGTGGCTGATAACCTGGTTTGTAAGATTGCTGACTTTGGCCTGGCCCGGCTTATCGAGGACAACGAGTACACTGCTAGACAAGGTGTGTGTGTGTGTGTTAGTACCTGGATGCAGTGAGTGCACAGAAAAACACATTTCCTGTTCTGTGTTTGTGATGATCTGCACACACTATAAATAACTGGCATTTATTTGAACCTTTAGCACCTACACCTGCCCTCAGACTCATTTTAAAAATGGCAACAAGTGGAAAAATACATCTATATATTTTTTTATTCCAAAAGAAATTTGTTTCCTAAACATTTTATCTGCCATTATGGAACATTTTTATTTTTTTACATGTCTTCTGCTTAACTCTTGATATATTTTCCCAGGTGCTAAGTTTCCCATCAAGTGGACGGCCCCTGAAGCTGCATTATACGGTCGCTTTACTATCAAATCTGACGTTTGGTCGTTTGGTATACTACTGACTGAACTGGTGACCAAGGGAAGAGTACCATATCCAGGTGAGAGCAGATATAGAAACATGTAATGATTAAAAGTTCTACTTTAACCTGACTATGTTGCAACTAAAGAAAATAAAATAACCTCCTATAAACAAACCAAAATAAATGATTTAGTTGCCTTTAGATGATTCGAACTTGCTGTTCTTTATACTCGGTTAGTGCATGTGGATCAGAATAGAACTGGATGTGAGTCAGTTTGTGTCCACCGGAAAGCACCCTGATATCCTACTCCCTAACAGGTTTGACACCCTGTCTGCCCCCTGCTGTGGGAGAGCAGGACTGCAGTGTGTCACTGTGTTCTTCTGGCATTAACACGCTGCCATATGGCTGACTTAACCACTGTCTCTTTGTACTGGCCCATCTGGCTCTGATGGTTCACGGTTTCAGTGCATATCATTTAACCTCATTATTTCACTCTAAAGCACCTATTCTGGGGGCTGAACCCCCACATCCATCTTCCTGACATTGATGTGTGCATCGCCAGAGCTCTGCTGATAAAATCCTCATTTTTACTAGAGCACGGGAGCTTCTGGAAGCAGTTATTTCAAGCATCTGCATGGGCACAAATCATATTTTTTTTCTTTTTAGATCTGCGTATATATAGATGGCTAATGTATGTGAGACGTTTCATCAGAGCACTGGCATAAATCGCACCTCAGCATCCGACATGCTGCCATGCCACTATGTCCCACTCTCAGCAGCTGTTTCTGGGTTCTGAATCTTTCTTAGAGTGTGAGATAATCTGATCCCCACTCTCCCACGGAGCAACCATGCCGTTGACTTTGTGTCATAACCTCTTTTAGCTGCAGTTGAGATTCCCATGGAGCTGTGTCTGCACTGTGTCACAGGGTTCAGGATCACTGTCTTCCTGTCTTTACAAGGAATCCATGAATCTGGTGCACTGGTATGGAAGGAAGACACTAGAGGATGAAGCAGAATTGACTGGTTTTCTGTTTAAAACTAATGCCAGCAGTGACAAACTGGAGTTTATTAGCCAGCCCGGTCTTTTTGAACTCTTGAGCATCGTTTCATTTTTTAGCACTTCTAACAGGGCTGTTGTTCTATATGTGTCATAGCTGTAACAAAACACACTGCAAGTCCTGCAAGAAATAATGACCCAACATCCAGCCGTGTTGCTGAGTTTTTGTGAGGCGGCTTCTTTTTCTACACAGGGGTTTGCGTGGGCACTCGCTCCCACTGTCATCCAAATGGTGTCAAAGTTTTCCACAGTTTCAGGTTGCATGCTGGGTTAGTTCCAAAGCAAAGCACTGGTTTTTAGATTTGAAACTTCTGTACTCCTTTGGTATCTTGTCTTAGAAATGCACTAACCTTTAGTGGACAGCAGGGACATAAGTAAGAAATTCAACATGAATTAAGTTAAATTTAAAGTCCTATTTCTCTTTTTGTGTCTTTTATCCAGATTTTTATTATTTACTTTTCATTGTAACAAAAGCTGTCTTGCCCAGTGATGTAACAGTTTTTTTGTCATCAGAACCAACATTTTAGTCTTAATTCTTGGTTAGAACCATCTTGTCAGCTAATTCTAATTTTCTCAACTGGAATATTGACTGACTTCATTCATTCATTTCTACACCGCTTAAACCAGTTTAGGGTCACAGGAAAGCTGGCTACATCCCAGCAATTAGCAGATGAGAGGCAGGATACACCCTGGATGTGTTGCGAGTTCATCACAGGGCACATTGACTCATTTTGGAAATTATTTTTCACACTTGATCAAATGAAACATCTCTTATTTCCACTTTGGGGTCACTCGATTTGCATTTCTGTTAAGATGTCCTGAAGTTCCCTTTTTGGTACCATAAATACAAATAAAATCAAACCATCCATCCATCCACTTTGGCATCATAACCAACGTTGTGGTAAAATATCAATCAAGAACATTTCAAAGTTAAGCAAATCAGGATTTATTGGGTAAAAAATATATAATCTGGCTTTTCCTAAATCATATACACATTATGAAACAACATGTGCACAAAACATATCAAATTACTTTGCTGAAGCTCTTTGAAATGTTTGTTGGCTTCTTCCACCAACACCTCTAAATCCATTCGATCAAACTTATACTTTCGCTTGCGGTTATGTGAAGTCGCCATGACACACTCTAAATCCTCATTTAAATAGGCGTGTCTCTGACACTTTGCACCCGCTGTAATTTGCGTCAGCAATCTTAGTAGATCACGTACTAACCACGGTCCCGCCCCACACGCTAAATTCTAGATTCAACACGCTAATTAGTACACGCAAATTGAGATCTTAGTAGATTTGGCTCTTAGTCTATTGCTTCTGTTATTAAAGGAAACATAGTAAATAAAAATGGGGAAAAATATTATATTGTTAATAACAGGGTCGGGTATCAATTTTATTTATTAATAAAAGCATTCTCAGGTATGTTTAGAAAACCTTTAGTCTGTTTTTAAAAATCTTGGCGTAAGCAAATAATTGTCATAGCCTGGTATGATTCATTTCTGAAATAATAAACAAAATATAGTCTATGTAGGTACACAGTTATGTCACTTCCTGTTATTTTCAAAACATTCAATCTTTGTTTAGCATGGCGGAGCCCACATTCTTAACGTTGTTTACTAATGAGGTAATAAGCTGCTAAATGGCTTATACTGTAATCCAGCGGTGACTGAAAAAAATCCAAGTTGGGTTTTGTGTCTGAGTGAAGCTGATACACAGGACACACAGGTAACCTATCAAATGCATTTACATGCACTCTCGGCAAGCAGTAAGTAGGTGTAGGGTCACTGTTGTCGTAAGTAAAGAAAACATTTAAAACGGAAATGAAGTTTGTGAATCAATTCATTCAGTTTTAATTGAATCAAATTATCCATCCATCCATTATCTGTACTGTTATTCCAATGAGCTAAAGCTCATCCCAGCAATCATTGGGCGAGAATCGGGGTACACCCTAGACATGTAATCATTTGAGTCAAATCAGTTATTGATTTTTTTTTCTTTTAAACTCGGCTCTACTCCTAAAATGAAGCTCATAGAGAAGTTAATTTGCAACAGGTAACGCAGGTGGTTTAATGCCTAGTTTGTCTTAGTGTTTTAAAGTCATGACTGAAGAACTTGAGTGAATGTAACCACAGCGATGACATCTATATTTATGTTACATTCCTGTTTATTTCTCTTTATAAAGGCATGGTAAACCGTGAGGTTCTGGAGCAGGTCGAACGGGGTTACCGCATGCCCTGCCCACACGGCTGCCCTGAGTCCCTCCACGAGATGATGAGGCAGTGCTGGAAGAAGGAGCCAGACGAAAGACCCACCTTTGAATACATCCAGTCCTTCCTAGAAGACTACTTCACAGCTACAGAGCCACAGTACCAGCCTGGAGACAATCTCTAGTCTGTAGGTGTTTGATGAACTCTGGCACAGCAAGGTACATCAGTGCAACACAAAACGCGGGACAACAGAGACACCGGCATACCTGGAAACGCTGTCCACATATGCCGATGGGTGCTGGTGAGTTAAACTCTGGGAACTCTGCCAATTAGAATAATCCATGTGGGTTGGCCACAACACTGTGATTTAAAGAGGGTGGAGATTTAAATAAATGAAATGCATAGAGATGCAGATGTTTTTCTTAACTTTTTTAAATGATGAACAACCTGCCACACAGACCTTTTGTCCCACCTTCCAATTTTTTATTTTAATTTACACAAGTCTTTTAATCTGGGAAAGTTGGTAAGGAGTTTTTTTAAGTGACCAATAACTGTGGTTGAGTTGCAGAGTATGTGCTGAGACTGTAAAGCTCTTATGGAGACGCGTGTGGCAACATGTGGGAAAGGTCTGCTGTATGGTTGTAAGAATGTATTGATAGATCAAAGCAGATGTACATACAGTATGTATAAAAAAGAAATGTATTTTAAGCAGGTGCGATCAGATTGAGAATGAGATGTTTTGTATGATTGTTTTCAACCTTCTTGCTTGAATAAGAAATTGTGTTTATTTTTTTTTAACCTTTTTTCATTTCATACAAAACTTTAGATCATAAAGAGGTATTTTGATAATTTACAACAGATTTCCTAATTATCATTTTTTATAAATGTTTAGAAATGGACATTACAGCAGTGAAATTGTAAGAAAGGTTGAGTTCATTAATATTATTATTGTCATCTTTGGTTTTGTGCAAAACTCTATTTCAGATCTACAAAATTGAACCTCACAGCAAATGAGTTCTGCTGTGTTTATTGAATCGGTATAAAGCCAGAGTGTTATTCTTATCCTTGTTGACAAAATCCAACTAACCAATGACTGAACAACCACAGAGCTGTCCGGTGATGCTCAATGAAACATTTCAAACATTGTCTGGAGCTTCCCTTGTGGTTTCTTTGTAATTCCCAGTGATGGAGATGATTGATCACTTCCTGAGTGTGTTAACTGGCAGAAAGGACAAAAAATGTGCACACACTGTGGTTCTTAGCCTTTGTGATATTCTTGACTCTAATGAAACTGTTGAAGTCCAAACACTCTTCCATGTACTTCTTCCACATCCACTATGTGTAATTCTGATCAAGGTGTGACAAATAAGGACACGAGGAGACAAAGATGTGAATTATTTTCTGTTTTCTGATCACATAATATGTGATTTTTCTTGAAAAGAATTTGATGTGAATTAGAGTGGCTGAAATTAATGAGAATTGTAACTAATATGATTTTGTACAGAATAAATGAAAATAAAAACAGATTCTTGTTTATTTTGTTTTTTTATTCATGATGTGAACATGATCCTCATATATTGGTTTAATATTTTATGTGAACAACAAGAAGCCCAGGTTTTTATTTCTTTACACTGTTTGACAACAAGCATGAACATTGCTTGTGTCAGCATCCAACAATGGCCACTACAACTGCAGTGTACGGTGTTTGCATGTCACCGGGATGCCTACAAACACAGTCTAGTTCTGTTTAAAGATAAAGTGCTGCACATCAAGAAGACACTTCAGTTTCACTCCTCCTCAATTCTGCAAAGAAAGACAAAATAAACATCACTTTTACTAAATAGGCTTTTGCCAGAAGCCCTGTATCTAATGACAACAAACAGTTGTGTTTTTGTCTTTTAGTGAAAGATTGCAAACTTGCAGACAACAACAAAGGACCCCTCAGTAAAACTCACCGGACCATATCCTTGTACTTGTCCAGGGCTTCCTGAGCCACGAGCTGGATAAACCCTGGGTCCTGCAGCTCAATCTCCCCAGGAACAGAGAGGATGAGTGGGGGAGAGTTCAAGACTTTTACCTCCACCTTGGTCTCGGTCACAGACATGTTCTGTTCATCATGGCTCTCTGGCGCCACCTGGAGAATGGAAAAGTAATTTCACAATCTTTGTTCCTGATCTGTATAAAACCTTCCAAAGCGGCACTTATCAATTTGCTTATGTTTATCTTATTTCCATCCAGATAATGAGCATGTAGTTCATCTACATTCATGAATATCCCCTCCACCCCTCATCCCAGCTCACCATGGTGATGTGGAAGATATTTTGAGGAGTGCTGCTGTTGGTCACAGCCTTCGCCACCCAGCTGAATTCAGCTGCCATGTTGCTGAGCCAGTTGACTGTTTCATCAGTGTGATGTTGAACTATAGACAAGATTTCATCGTACTGCTCTTTGGACACATCCAGCAGCTGGGAAACTTCCTCTAGCTCAATGTGCAGTTCCCGAACACTGGGACACTCTGGAGACGAGAGAAACAATGCAGAGTGTGAGGGTGAGGACTTAAATAAGCATAAGACAGGTGAGCTTATGGTGCCTCACCTGTGAGCAGAGATCCCTGGCAGGCCTCACACTTGTTCTGAAGCTGCCAGCACTCTGACGTCTGTTTACGAAGGTCTCTGCACAATTTCCTGTTCTGCAAGAAACGGGGGAAACTTTCCTTCTCTGCATTAAATGAAAAAAAGTTTCACAAATGATTAGATGATAGTTACTACATGTGTTTTTCTTTGAAGACATTTTTAACATTATAATTGCACTAATCTAGTATTTCCCCATTGCCTGCTGCTGACTTAATCTGCAAGCTGCTGAGACATGCATTACCTTTCTTCTTTTCCTCCTCCACTGCCTGATGAAGGTCATCGAACACTTGCGTCACCACAGCTCCAAACTCCTCCACCACACTCCTGCCAAAGTCATAGAAGGATTCCAGCACCTCCTCTAGGCCAACTCCCTGCAGGAAACCTGAGTCCCGGCCAGGGGAAAGGGGATCAGCAGTGGTTTCTTCTGGCTGGACATCTGTGTTGTTCAGGAAAGCTCTCTGAAGGACCTTGTCGAGCCTGTTGCCCATATTAGAGACCAGGATGATGCTGCGGTTCACCAGCTTGCCCACTTTGCTCACCACCCGGTTGAAGGACTCCTCAAGTTGGATAAAATCTGTGTCAGAGTCATTAGGACTCTGATTCACAAGGATGTCCCCGGCTTCCACGGGGCGCTCACGAGGTCCAAAGCGGCGGGAGATTCTTCGGAAAAAGTTTTCCACCTGCAGTACAGAAATTTTCCTTGCTGTTATTTGTTGTAACAATTTGCATCCTGGGAGCCTCACAATTAGTATAAGGGTCAAAAATAATTTCCTAACCTAAAAGGTTGATAAGTAAAAAGAGACGCAATCGCAACAAAACAGGAAAATCGCCCAATGAGAGAAAGTTGCAGGATGTACATTATGTAAAAAATATGTTTATAAATCAAAGAGTAGCAACAAAAATATGTACGTGATCAATGTTTGACACCAAAAGAATGAAGCATCTAAATAAAGATGCAAACCAGTGTCAAAGAGACACAGTAAAACTTAAAACGTGGCACAACATTAAACATTAAAGAGTATAGATAAAACAAGGTTGATAGAAAATAACACAACCACCCCAACCCACAGAAAAAAACAACACAAAGTAATACCAATATGCTTGTTAGATACAAAGTTAGCCCCAAACATTTGTCATTACCTGAGTGCCTGAGCTATATAGGACAAGACTTGCACCCAGTTGAATCATAATCCACCCATGGGTGGTGTTCTAAAGTTGACTAACCTTTATGTAATATTGTCCTTGCTGTTTAAATATTGCTGAGTTTTGTGTCTCCCCACCTTTGATAACATATCATTGAAACAACCTACAATACAAACTAAATAATCTTCACGTTATTCAAACAGACAAATGGTGTTGAACAAGAAAATACAGGGTTTAAAAATAGAAAATGTTGTTCCACTCTCTGGTGTTTTATATGCTGAAGATGTCCTGTGCATGACCTGTGCCTCACATCATAATTGCAAATGCAGGTAGGAGACTTCAGGAGAGCTTTTATACCTTAGTGTGAAAAGTAGCAAACCCCCTGCGGCATGTGGAGGTGTAAAAGGATTTACATGCATCCTCCAGACATGGTCTGCATTCCTCCCACTCAGACTGCAGGGAGTCTTTGCATTGCTCCTCTGCCTCCTCCAGCTTCTCCATCACCTCCTTTGTCAGTTGGGCTGCTCCCTGTGGGAAGAAATGAGAGCACATTGTATTATTATTATTATTATTATTATTATTATTATTATTATTATTATTATTATTATTAGCAGCTGTAAATGCCTTACCCTCTTTTTGTCATTGCTGTGTCTCAGGGATTTCATGAGGTGCTCATGCTTCTGCTCATTCCTCCACATCACCTCCCTCATCTGCTTCACTGCATACAAGGCCCTCCTTACTTCTTCATCCACAATTTCCATCCCATCCACAGACAGCTCTGTGAGATGCAGGCAAAAATGAAGAGTTTATGTTTCACAGTCTCAATACTCAGGACAAGAAGCAAATATTAGATATATTTTAGTACTTCAGAGTTTCTTTTTTAAAAAGCTGGTAATCTCTATTAGAAACGATTCTGCACTCACGTTTTAAAGTGTCCTCAGAGATTACTTTAGTTTGGTCCGTGGTGGTAGAACTGATGACGCTCAGTGTGGCCACCAGAAGCATCAGACGGAGCAGGAGCTTCATCCTGGAGCCCAGTTGCTGTGTTTGTTTGAAGAAACTGACTCTGCAAGGACATGACAGATTTAGTTTATGTGGTATAAATGACTGATGCAGACTCACACTGACAGATTAAGACAAACCACATTAGTTTTGCTTACGTGTGTGTGTGCAGAACAAACAAGAAAGTTCGAGTTAAGAAACCAGGAGAACACGTGTCATTAAGTCTGAGCCACAAAGCTAATGGGATTTGAGTGTGATTTAACATCAGAAGCACCATGCCTGGTTATGGGGAAGATTGCCACCTGGTGGTGCTACTCACCTATCCACAAACCTGCTACAGATCTTCCTTGGAACTCAGATAACTGTCCTGCTATAAAAAGTAATCAGTGCATCATAGTTTGCACAAGCTGGATCCTGTGGTGATCCAGATTAGTTTGCAAAGCCAGCACTGCTGGCTTCTCTTGTTCTTCCTCCTTGTGAGTCATTCCATGAACTTCGCTGAGTTTTTACTGTAAGTCATACCATTAAGAGACAAAAAGCACTATGTGAGCTCTGAATAAATTACATCATGCGGTTCATCTCTGCCGAGAAGTTGTGGTAAAGTCTGGGCCATCTGCTGTGCCAGGAGGACAGGCGCCATCAAGTCATAAAGTTGAACATAAAATAAAACAAAACTCAGAAAATGTAGTTTTGTTCTTTTAAACTCATCTGTCTCCCTTTACAGGAACCCATGGCTCAGTCCAAGCATGTAAGAAGTCATACAAGGTTGCATCCAGCAGGGATTTACAGGTCATGGTGATGTACACATGAACTTCTTTCATTATGGGTCTAGGTTGCTTGTTAAGGTTGTTTTATAACATCCTGTTGGTTACATATCTAGCATTTGCTTTTAGGTTAATGAAGCACTAAGAAAAATTGTTGAAAAGATTAAATTAATGAGAAAATGCATTATTAAATGTTATACATTTATCCTACAAGATTTTAAGTCATCAATCTAATGCACAAGTTAGCAGACAATCGATTAGAAAACAACAGTTTAAAGAGTCAAACCTGAGATGTTAACACACTTACAGTATATAAAAAACAATTAAAATGTATTATAAACTAAGTAAACAACAGAACTCACCAGCACAACACTGAAGGAACCTCTCCTCAGACAGACGTAAACAAAGTGCTCTGTGTGGAGCGAAGTCGCTGAGTTATCCTGACCTGGTCGGATCTATTTGTGCTCGTCCTGCTTGAGCTTTATCCTATTACTGTCTTTGCCTGATGTTGATGCTCATTAATCCAGTGTTTGGCAAGCTGGCATAGAGCTTTGCTTTGTGTAAGAGACTGCTGGCACGTATCAAGCTTGTGTTTGATCAAATTCCACGAAATACATTTTAAAGTGTTCATTTTGTCATATAAAAGTTGCCCAAATACAAAATATTGTTTTTTAATTAATCAAAATCAAACAATAAAGATGAAAGATGAAAAAATAATTATATTTATAGAATCTGAAGAATGAGCTTTTGTTGCATTATTTTTTTTTTATAACTAAAAACCAACATTTAGAGAAACGGATGCCTGATTTGTGTATTTGAAGTCTGGAAATACTAAAGAAAATATTACATTAGCAGAGATAAATAGCACTGTGCTTAACTCCTATGAGCCATCAGTGGTGAAATCACCACAGGGCTCAGTCCTAACTATATTTGCAGTTTTACTGCTTTTAGTTTCTTGTAGTTGATGATGGTTTTGTCACAGTGGTGCTATTGCAGTCTACATGAAAAATGTCTTTCATCTCATTACGACACAAAGACATTGTCAGCAAGGTAGTTTTGCAGGATGATCATAACCTTTCAGAAGTTCTAACATCCTTTTAGCATTTTTAGCCACAGCAAAATGCAGCTAATCAGTATTAACACAGATAATAGTATACTAATACTAACTATATCCTGTTAAGAATCTGGATAGTTTTTGGTTGCTGTTTAGTTCCTCCGTTCCTATAGAGGTGTAAGTGACTTAAGAGTTTCTCTGTCCTTATCTCTAAACTGCTCCTTCGCATTCTGTGACCCAGAAAACAAGGGTCTTTAGGTCATTACTGGATAATAATCAAAACCAGCCTGCACTTTAGCCTCTCTGACACCTTCAGCACCTGGTTTTTATAACACTGTGGAGAGAAAGCACTTCTCCCACGTTCTCCCATAGCCAACTTAAACATAAAACAGTTGACAATAAAACGTGTTGCTTTTTATTGAGTGGTGCCAAAGCTGCATTCACACAACTATTCACACAGCTTCATATAAATCAACACTTGTGCAAGCTCAAATTTAAACAATGATCCCAGATTAGTGATTTCTTTGTTTTTTTCTGTCATACTGACGTTTGACTGCTGGAGCATCCAAGTTTCCAGGAGATCAATAAACTCCTTCAAAGTGTTTGCAGCAGACTCGTTTAAGCAGCTCAGGATGTGGTCTTCTGTTAAGTTCTGAGGTCCTGATCAAAGTGGTGAATCCTCGCCCAGAGGAGATTAACAGGTGCAGGAGATACACGGCTTCAGAACAGGGGTAAGATGGATAAAACTGTGAAATGGGTCCAAGGGCTGTGCTAATTTTTATTTTAATGTAAGTGAGGTGGTGTAAATCTATACCTCAGTTGGCAGGGAAGGTCTGGCCAGTAGGACACAGTCTCCATGGCAACTTGAGACAAGAATAGTGGCTATGGCTCTGAGATGAAAGGATGTGTTTTGGATTATAGCAGTGCCCCTTACACTTGTGAATGATCTTTGCTACTATCAAATGTTCTCCAAATAGTTTGGAAATGGCCTTATAATTGATCCCATACCAATGAGCAGCAGCGGCGGCTGTAGGAGTTACTTGATCTTTTTTTTGTCACTTGCATTTTTATTTTGTATTAGACCCTGGGAGGTAGTAAAGAAACATAGGTGTAAAAAAACAGCTACATTTTTTAAACAAATTTGACATGTTTGTTATTTGAACCTTTAGCTTTCACAGGAAATATGACCTGCCATCACATATCATAAATAATAACACCTTAAAAACAAATGGGAACTTCAGCCAACCTATTTTATAATTTAGCTTAGTTTTAAAAAAAATTGGCAGCTTGTAAAATGTAATGTGTTCATTTTCATTTTTAAACCTGGTAAGAAGGAAATGGAAAAAGGGAGAGTAACACCTGAGAGAGTAATCAATTTCAACTACATCAACAACTACATCACAGGGCACTTAGCAGACACATCAATTTGAGCTCTCTTAGAGCTCTCTCTCTCTGTATACATATAGAAGGAAAAATACATATACAGATAGATAGGACATGTTTAAATAAATACAATAACAAAACTAACTAAT